>MCJB01023101.1:27245-52743 GCA_002018475.1 Nicotiana obtusifolia | reverse complement strand
GGGGGGGGGGGGGGGGGGGGGGGAAAGTATAGTCTTAATTGTCAAACTTTTCGTACTGCCATATGGAAATATAACAATGAAAACAAGTCACTGAGAACCAAATCTCTATTAAATATATGATAAAAAAATAAAAAATAAAAAGAAGTGGAAAAACACCAAAGAATCTGTTTTGGAAGTGTTGGAGAGTATAAGTTGTGTGGCTGTGTATAAGGTAACAGCTAACTAACTAGGAGTGTACAAAGAAAATCGATAAATTGCATCAAATCGATAATTCGAGTCAAACCGGAAAGAAAACCTTATATGATTTGGTTTGGTATTGAAAAATAAAACCCGATCATAATTGGTTTGATTTGGTTTTAACTAAACAAAGTCAAACCGAAACCAAACCAACCCGATATTACATTTATATAATTTTTAAAAATATTTTATACATATAAATATTTATGTAATGTAATTTATAAATATTTTTTAAACTTTTTTACAGTTTTATCTTTTAACGTATTATTTCAAGTTTAGACTTAATATTCTTGAATGGTAAGTAAATTTTAAAGCCCATAAATGTAATAACTCAAACAAAGTTCAAATCAATACTAATGCTAATTTCAATTCAATACAAAGAATGATGATAGTATTGGATAATTATTTTAGTTTTATATTGGTTTATAATGAAAATGCATAACTTAGTTTACCTTTTTTTAGTGTTTAGTTATGTAATTAATATTAGTACTTATTAGCTATACTTATTTTAGCATGACCTATATAGCATTTTTAGATTATGTTAATTTTTATTATGGCTGATTAATTAGCAATATTTGTTTTATGTAATTTTATTATTTTATCTTTGTTATTGAATATTTTAGTATAATGCCATGACTTATCTCATATTATTGTGTTTGTTTCTTGAAAAATACATCATACAGTTGCATTTTACTAGAACTTAAGAGATATTTGGAGCACAAGTTATATATTTTATACTACGAAGACTTTATCGGAAAAAAATTTGAAAACCCAAAAAACTCAAAAAAAATCGAGATTGAAAAATCCAACTTTGTTGGTTTGGTTTGGTTTGATTTGGTTTATAAATTTAAAAATTCAATATTATTGTTTTAGTTTAAAATTAAAAAATCTGAACCAACCCAATTTATGTACTCCTCTACCGCTAACAAGGCATGGGTTCACTGTCAAGAATGCTATAAAAAGAAGAAAATATAAATTATAGAAAATCTTGTATCAATTTGAAATATAAAATAGTCAATCAATTTTCCCCTTTTGAATGTTGCATTTGTTGGCTAATTTTAAGTTTGGGTCCATATTTTTGTGGATTTTTTTTTGTTTTGCTCATGCTTAAAAAAGTTAATTACACAAGGATAGAATAGTAGCCACGTTCAGCCGCTGTAAGCCTCCGTTTGGTGGATTACATGTTAATGGTTGCAAATTAATACCATAGGTGGCAACATACAACTTTTTCTTAACTTTAGTGGGAAAAAAAGAAAGAATACATTTTTAGTGTCTAGTGATTGACAAATTAGAAGCAACATTAAAATGGTAAAGATAAGTTCACTATATGGTAGACAGGTTATAGATACTCAAAAGAGCCAGATATTTTACACTTTTTCTTAGGTGAAATGCAAAATGGTGCAGCACACACAGATTCTAGGTACCTGCACTGGTCAATAATCTGACAATTAAAGCCAAGCGCGGAGGTAAGTGTGGAATTACGGTTCGACCAAATTCAATAATTTTTATTTAAATTCAGTATTTATATTAAAAACAAATAATTAATATATCATTACAAATCATTTAAGCAGCTCTACTTAACAAAATAACTTTTAACAAATCTTATTAACCATTGACC
Organism: Nicotiana obtusifolia; assembly: GCA_002018475.1. Classification (NCBI taxonomy): domain Eukaryota; kingdom Viridiplantae; phylum Streptophyta; class Magnoliopsida; order Solanales; family Solanaceae; genus Nicotiana; species Nicotiana obtusifolia. Next base: position 50,888 of record MCJB01023101.1, on the reverse strand, counting down.
ATACCTATATTTCTGGCGTATCTTATATAACGATAGGGCAAATCAGACTATTAAAGCCGGGGCGGAGGTAGTATAGCTATTACGGGTTCGGTCGAAGTCAAACCCAGTAACTTCTTCTTAAACTCAGTATTTGTATTAAAAAAATTATTAAATATATAAAAATATTTAAATGTGAATTCATAATTTAAAAATCTTCGTTTCGCCTCTGAATTTAAAGTGCGTAAAAGTACAGGTCTCTATTTAAATATTCGGCCTCTATGAAATAGACCCAACCTAAGGGAAAGCTTCCGAATCCAAAAAGAAAAAAAAAGGTTTTAAGAGTTATTTGGAACCTACGCAGTGGCGGATCTGGAATAGAGTTATTGGGTTCTTAATATAATAATTTTTGTATAGACTCTGTATTTTTATTAAAAATATATTAAATATTTATAAATATATAACTATGAACTCAGTTATTATTGTATATTAATTTGAGATACAATAATAACTCATAAACTTTAACCGATTCCGCCTATGCTGATCGGAGATGGCTGTTGATCATCAACAAAATTAGAGTAACGTGTGATAGTAATTTGAGTTTTTAACCAAAACTGTCCCTTAAGTATAGGAGCAGGTTTAATTTTGTCCTTAATATTTAACCTTGAGCACATGTAATCTTTTATCTTTGCTAAAATGGAGCACATATAGTCTAGTTAACAGCAAAGCCAAATAGAAGGCGCAAAGTAACGGCCCATCCGAAGTGCAGTGCACATGACAGTAAAAAGATGAGCCTAATAGAGGTCTTTTTCTTAGAACATCATTTTCCGCTGTTCCCCCTCATTCCCTAATTACATGGGAAGCAACATACATGCTTTCAATATTGCAGTCATGAAAGAGAAACTCAGCTTCGACAGCTCGGAACTTGTTTAGGAATTAGTCGTGTAAACTGAAACTGTTGATGTGGAATGCTCCATGTCCAAGTAATTAAACTGGCTGATAAATGGACCTTGGGCCTAATTTAATCCCAAAAGCTAGCTTATGAGATGATGATTACTCAAGACCATATAAGGAGACTAAAAACCTCAAATCCTACCGATGTGGGACAACTCTAACACTGGCTAATTATAACATCTTATCCAATTGAATAGTCTTAGCCGTATTATTATAATTAGCTTGGTTTTTGATTTACTCATGTGCATATGCGATTGTGGAATGAGCAGAAATTTTTTATTCCTAACCTATAAACAGTTTCAAGAACAACAAAGGAGAGAAATATTTTAAACAAAAAATTTGATAATTCCTTTAAGATAAGAACTGATGGTATAGTTTAATTCAGCCCATTTTTGGGACTGATTATGTCCCTAGTGATGCTAATCCTTCATTACGTGTTGTGTTCAGAGAAGAACTTCATTTGGGTTTTCCACGCGGTTTTACTTTTGAAGTCATACAAGTCAATGGTTGAGCTGAATTGGTTATTTGTAGAAGATGAGCCTATGTGGGTCTTGTTTCTACTGTCACATGGAAATGAGCCGTTAGTTTTGTGCCTTTTGTTTTGGTTTGCTGTTAACTAGGCTATATGTGTTCCATTTTAGCAAAGATAAAGGACTATATATGCTCAAAATGGAATATTAAAGACAAAATCAGACCTACTCACATACTTAAAGGGATAATTTTGGTAAAAAACTCGAGTAATTTGGTAGTGGAGTAAACTTTAGGAAATGGCATTGGTCATCAAAGAAAATTAGAGTAACGTGTGGGGCAGTTATGTCATTGGTAGTGGAGTAGAAAAAGGTGTTGGTCAATAATAAAAATTAGAGTAAATTGGTAGCGGAGTAGATAAAAGGTGTTGGTAAGCAATGAAATTTAGAGTAAATATCAGGGGTAATAATGTAATTTAAATTTGCGCAAGAAAATATCTAAAGCGGTACACTAGATGCCATCAGGCATCGCGAGTCCCACGAAACAGAGCACGTGACTCTCAGTTAACCTCAACTGACAAGTCAATACTTTACCACCTACAACACGTGACCTAACGTTTTGCTTATTCTAGTTGCAGAAATAATTAAACATAATTTTTTGCAATTTGAAAAAAGAAAAATATAATTTTTATACTTTATTTACAGATCTCTAACGTATTTTTTAGAAAAATTTAACGTAGACTTTATAATGAACAAAAATCTATTGATCCATCCTAGTTTAAGAGATCGTTGCTGAAGTATAAGCAGGCATTTGACATAAAAATTGTGATTTTTAAAAAAGAAGAGTATTTGAAATTAAGTCGAAAATGAGATTGAGATTTAAAATTATGTTTGAATCATGCATTTTACTTGAAAAAATAATAAAATTTTATTAAAAAAAATAATTTTTTTACTTGAAAAAACAGTAAATACCACTTTTTCCAAATTTGAAACTTATCTTCAGAAAAAAAATAAAAAATTCAGTCGATTTTATAATAAAATAATATTTTGAAAATGAAATTATGGACAAACATGTCCTAAATATCCTCCACCTCCACCTTTGAAGATGGGTTTGAATCACCAACGGGAAATGGAGAGTTCTTGCAAAGACGTTAAAAATAGTTCATCCGTCGTAGTCTAAACGTGTTAGATCGTGCGGTTCCTCTGCAATTCTTTCGGTCAAAGGCGAAAGCTATGTGTTCGACTGAATTTAGTAATTTAAATTTAAATTATATATTTGTCATAAAATAATATATTAAAGGTGTATATAAATTATTAATTAAAATTTTATTAACTTTGAAAACTAAAATCTTACATTCATATACTATAATACCGGATTCTCCGCTGGTTTAAGCCCTGATCACTAAACACAGGCCAACAAATAACAAAACAAATTGGAACTCAAACAACCTCCACACATGGTAACGAAGCTTTGACACGTGGGAACTGAGAAGTGGTAGATCTAAGCTCGAACCCTTGAAATATGAATAGGTACTTTATTTGTATTTGATATTTTATTTTTGTTAGTTTCTCGAAAGTAGATGTGATAGAATTAAGAGAAAATAGATCTTAAAATGACTGGGTAAATAATTTCACAATTTTGTTATATTTTATTTACAAATCTTTTGTATTATTATACTTGCATACGGGTAAAACCGAGTCCAACGCATATCCCGATTTTTTGGTGAGGCAAATGGAGTAGGAATGTGACTGTAAGGAATTAGAATAAAAACCAGGAGCTTCTCGTATTCGAGACCATGTGCCCCGGGTCTGGTTCTAGTCCCAAGACTTCGGAGAGCGTTACCAACAATCACACACGACTAATAAAGGGCCGTGATATCCGTGTCCAACCGGATATCTTGACGTGAATCTCGGTCCGTATCAGTAGAAAATAAGTGGTTAGCGCAAAAGAAGATTTTTACCTTTCTTAAAATTGTACCTAGGGTAAAACTCCCCTACTATATAAAAGGGAAGCTAATTATTCATTAGACACATTGTAACAACGCATATCAAGGCTATATACTTCTATTCTCTACGTTTCTAAAGTTATTCAAAGTTCTTGTTTTTATTCATAAATTCTTCATAAGTGCAAGCTCCTCGTTAAGCCATTAACCAAGCTCGGACTCACTCTTGTCATTGGTTTGGCCATTTATTACGTCTTTTATTTGCTTAATCTAATGGCATTGATCACTTGTATTGAATTAATTTACGTATCCTTAAAACTGCGTATAAATTCAATTGATATTCGTTTTTAAGGGTAAACAGTTTGGCGTCCACCGTGAGGCTAAGGATAATAGTGGTATTTGATACAAATTTCCATAACGCACTCTGTTTTACGCTTGTTCTTGAGATTTTAATTTCAGATCAACTTAAGAATGTCAAACTCTCAGTCTGCACACTTGAACGTTGATGCTGAGTCTGGCCACCATGGCGAAAACAACAATATAGTGCCTAGCAAAGAGGTGCCAATCGACCCCGACAGTGCCTAACAATATAGCCCCCTCTTGGCCCAACGGGGTCCCAGCTGCGGACCTGATCAATGCCAATTCGCATGTGGTCACGATGCAAACCTGTCAACCGACCCGGAGAACAACGTTCGCAGAGAAGCCCGATAAATAGCTCGTGGTACGCACGGCGGTGAAGGCAACGGGATCAATCTGCGGGTGATCTTTGAAATGTTACAAGATCAACAAGCGACGATAGCCCAGTTGCAGAACCAAAGATGCGCCCCCAGCAGAGTTGAGCCCGAACCTTTCCGGAAAAATGCTCGAAGAAATGCACAGGTCACGGGAAGGTTGAGTGAAGTTAAACCCGTGGCCAACCCCGAAATAATAAAAATGCTTGAGGAATAGACGAAGCGGGAGGAATCGGGGGAAAAGAAGATTAAAGCCAATGACAAAAAAGTGGAGACTTATAACTTCAGAGTTGATAAGATCCCAAGAGCATCCCCCGATATTAAAAAGCCTGGATTCTAAGAAATTTATCCAAAAGCCTTTCCCCCCCGAGCACAGCACCGAAATCCCAAAGAAGTTCCCTATGCCCGAAATTCTGAAGTATAACGGAACGATAGATCCAAACGAGCACGTGACCTCCTACACGTGTTCCATCAAGGGAAACAGCTTGGAGGATGATGAAATCGAGTTGGTTTTGCTGAAAAAGTCCGGGGAGACCCTGTCAAAGGGAGCAATGATATGGTATCACAACTTACCCCTAACTCTATCGATTTGCTTGCTATGCTTGCAGATACCTTTGTAAAAGCTCACGCCGGGGCCATCAAGGTCGAGACCAGAAAATCGGACATTTTCAAAGTAAAACAAAGAGATAACGAAATGCTCATAGAATTCGTGTCAAGGTTTCAAATGGAATGAATGCACCTGCCTCCGGCTGCGGACGATTGGGCCGTTCAGGCGTTCACTCAAGGACTCAACCCCCAAAACACCTTGGCTTCACAGCAGCTGAAACATAATTTGATAGAATACCCGGAGGTAACTTGGGCTAACGTCCATAACAGGTACCAATCGAAAATCAGAGTCGAGGATGATCAGCCCGGGACCCCCTCCGGGTTCGTTTATCCCATCAAAGCTAGTGATAGGTCTAAAAGAGTCGTGGATCATGAACCAAGACCGAACAGAGATCGGTATCAACCGTATAGCGGAGATCAAAGGGATATCGGATTCGGTCGTAACCCTACAAGGAATGAAAAAAGGAGAGATCGAGGCCATAATAGCCAGGGGCTCATTAGTAAAAAAGGTTTCGGCAGGCCACTCGAGGCTAAGGAGGCACCGAGATTTTCAGAATACAACTTCAGTGTCGATGCTGCCGGCATTGTATCTGCCATCGAACACATTAAAGATACCAAGTGGCCTCGGCCATTACAGTCTGATCCTGCCCAAAGAGACTTAACCTGATGTGTAAGTATCATGGCACTCACGGCCACATGAGCGAAGACTGCCTACAAACAGACTGAGCAAGAGGAACCTTTGGGAATTTCTGAGTGATCGAGCCAAAAATCACTTCAGGAATAGGGACTCCAACAAACAGAATGAGCAAGAGGAACCTCAGCACGTCATTAACTTGATTATAGGTGGAGTCGACGTCCTCCAGGGGCCAATTCTAAAGCGCACTAAGGTGTCCATTACAAGGGAAAAACGAATCCGAGATTACATACTAGAGGGGACCATCTCTTTCAACAATGAGGACACTGAAAGCATCATGCGACCGCATAATGATGCACTAGTAATATTTGTAGTCATAAATAAATCTCGAGTTAAGCGTGTATTAGTTTATCTAGGTAGCTCGGCCAATATCATCAGATCGAGGGTCGTACAACAGCTGGGTCTACAAAATCAGATAGTGCCTGCAGTCCAGGTTTTAAACAGATTCAACATGGCATGCGAAACTACTAAGCATATCCAAACTCCTTAAAATAGGTTCAATTCGAGAAGTTAAGTACCCGGATTGGTTGGCTAATATAGTAGTAGTTCCTAAAAAGGAAAATAAATTAATAATGTGCATAGATTACAAAGACTTAAACAAGTCATGCCCCAAGGACTCTTTTTCTTTGCCTAACATAGATCGCATGATCGACGCAACGGCTAGACACGATATACTCAGCTTTCTCGACGCCTATTCCAAGTTCAACCAAATCCGGATGGACCTAGGCAATCAAGAAAAAACTTCCTTTATCACAAAATTTAGCACCTATTATTATAACGTAATGTTGTTCGGACTAAAAAACGCCGGTTCCACTTATCAACGCCTAGTAAACCGGATGTTCGAAGAACAAATAGAAAAATCAATGGATGTTTATATTTACCACATGTTAGTTAAGTCCCTGCGAGCAGAGGACCATTTAAAACATTTGCAGGAAACATTCGACATGCTGAAGAAATACAATATAAAGATGAACCCGGAGAAATATGTATTCGGGGTCGGATCCGGTAAGTTCCTCAGATTCATGGTGTCCAACCGAGGGATTGAGATCAAACTGATAAAATCAATGTTAAAGAAGACATCACTGTGGTGGACAGTGTCAAGGCCGTTCAGAGGCTAACCAGGCGCATAGCCGCCCTAGGCTGGTTCAAATCGAGGTCTTCTGATAAGAGCCATTGTTTCTTCTCGCTAATGAAGAAGAAGAATAACTTTTCTTGGACCTCGGAATGCCAACAAGCCTTGGAAGAACTCAAACGGTACCTTTCGAGTCCACCCTTGCTCCATACTCCGAAGGCGGCCGAGCAATTGTACCTGTACTTAGCGGTAACCGAGGTAGCGCTAAGTGGAGTTTTATTCTGGGAAGAGGAAGGTACATAATTTCCTATCTATTATGTTAGTAGGCGAGGCCGAAACAAGGTACCTTCACCTAGAAAAATTGGCGCTCGCTTTGCTAAGCACCTCTAGAAGGTGAAAGCTGTATTTTCAATGCCACCCCATATGCGTAGTAACTTCTTACCCACTAAGGAACATAATGCATAAGCCCGAGCTCTCGGGACTGTTGGCCAAATAGGCCATAAAAATTAGCGGGCACGATATCGAATATCGATCCTAAATCGCCATCAAATCACAAATTTTGACAAACTTCGTGCTTGAATTTACTTGGGCCTTAATACCCAAAGTCGAAAAGGAATTGGTTCTAACCTCGGTGACTTCCTCGGGAATATGGACCTTCTTTATGGACGGTGCCTCGAACGCAAAGGGGTCCAGACTTGGCATCGTGTTGAAACCGCCTACGGTTAACGTAGTTAGGTAATCTATTAGAACTGTGAAATTGACTAACAATGAGGCCGAGTATGAACCATGATTGCAGGTCTCAAATTGGCTAAAAGCCCGGGGGCCGAAGTGGTCGAAGCTAAGTGCGACTCTCTCCTTGTGGTATATCAAGTCAATGGGACATTTGAAGTAAATGAGGAACTAATGCGAAGGTATTTAGAAAAATTAAGGTAACGCTGTATCGATTCAAGGAATGGAACCTACCGCTGTATCCCTCCTTGGGGTCATCGGTTGATGATGTGGAATTCAGCTCAGGAACGGTCGTACAACTCATGAAATCAGTAGTGGAAGAAGGCCATGATGAAATAAACTTAAATAGCTTAACTTGGGATTGGAGAAACAAGTATATAGACTATTTGAAGACTGGGAAGTTGCTCTCGGATCCTAAAGAAGGCCATACAACAACAAAGTCAACAAGCTTAACTTAGGATTGGAGAAACAAGTATATAGACTACTTGAAGAATCAAGAGCTCTACGCACGAAGGCGGCCAAGTTCAGCCTATTCGAAGGTACTTTGTACAGAAGAACGTTCGACGGCCTGCTCGCCATATGCTTAGGGCCGGGAGACACCAAATATGTTTTGAGGGAAGTTGACGAAGGCACCTACGGAAACCATTCGGGGTCAGAATCTGTGGTTCGTAAGATAGTCAGAGCCGGCTATTACTGGATCGACATGAAGAAAGATGCAAGGGAGTTTGTACGAAGATGCGACGGCTGTTAGAGGTATGCACCGATGATCCATCAGCCCGAAGAGCTACTACATTCGGTCTAGTCACCTTGGCCGTTCATGAAGTGGGGAATGGACATTGTCGGTCCCCTACTATGGCCACCCGGTAAGGCTCAATTCATATTGTTTATGACCGATTATTTTCTAAGTGGGCCGAAGCTCAAACGTTCGAGAAGGTTTGGGAAAAAGAAGTCTTCGACTTCACTTGGGACAACATAATATGCCGATACGGAATACAGGCCGAGATAGTGTATGATATCGGAAAGCAGTTCATCGATGGCAAAGTAAACAAATTTTTTGAATACCATAAGATCAAAAGGATCTTGTCAACACCCTATCACCCTAGTGGGAACAGACAAGCAGAATCAACAAACAAGACCATACTTCAAAATATAAAGAAAAGGTTGACTGATGCCAAAGGAAAATAGAAGGAAATTCTGCCCGAAGTATTGTGGGCATACCGTACAACCTCTAAATCTCGTACAGTGCCGAAGCACTTATACCGGACGAAGTAGGAGAACCGAGCCTCGGGGTTTCGATATGGGACCGAGGAATCAAACGGTGAGGCCATGAGCACGAGCCTGGAACTATTGGATGAAAGGTGCAAGGCCGCCCTTGTCCGATAAGCCGCCAAGAAGCAACGGATAGAAAAGTATTACAACCAAGAGCTAACCTCCCACACTTCAATATCGGGGACTTGGTATTAAGAAAATTTACACTGCACACTCGAAAACCAAATGAAAGGAAGCTGGGGCCGAATTGGGAGGGACAATATTGAGTCATCGGGATTACCAATAAAGGTTCATAGAAACTCAAAGCAGGAAACGGTGCACAACTACCGAACAATTGGAACGTGATGCACTCAATGCGGTACTACTGCTAAGGTACGACCCTGTTCAACTTTTTATTGTATTACTAATCGGACTAACACTTGCAGGCAACAACCAAAAGAGAACGTGACTGTTAGGTTTGAGAGCACGCATTGCACTCTTTTTCCCTTGAACCGATTTTGACTCAAATGAGTCTGGCAAGGATTTTAACGAGGCAACAGTAAATCGTTCTAACTTAGAATCGAAGACCGATTTTAAGTCGGAGTCAATGGTCTCATCCATAGTATCCGAGCCCTATCAAGATCGACCTGAAATACAGGGGTCCATCACCCTCGGATCAAGCTTCTTAGCAAGGAAAGAAGGAAACTTTGTGCTTGAACAGTCTAGGCTCGGTGGTTAGGATTTATTGTAAGGGCCAAACGGCCAAGTGAACCGTGCCCGCGTAGGCCACCTTAGCCATAATACAAGCTTTTACACGCTTTCAATCTTGACTTTACAACAGAAATGAAAGAAAGTTTCCACCTTAGTATTACATACTTTTAGTTCTTAAAGCGTCAAGTCTAAGGGCTATTCCTATCTGGGGACTATCAAGCCCAAGGTACACCCCTACCCGAGCCCAAAGGGCTACCCCCACTCGGGAACTATCGTCCGAAATAAGTTGGGGCGGCTGGGGGTCATCAAAACCCGGAGGCACAAAATCTATTAGGTATTGCCCTAAACCTAAAAGGCTACGACCACCCTAAAAATAGTTCAGAGACGTTGGAAGCCCGTAATCAAAACCCAAGGCCTTCAATAAAAATTCAAAAGATGCTAAAAGGTTTCCCTCGGCAAAAGCATCTTCTAAAAACACTTAAGCATTTTGGGAAAACTTCCGGTCACTCCGATTTTTCAAAAATTTCGAGCAAAATTGCATCGAGGTCAGGTTCTGTTTGGATCTCCAAAAAATAAATGACCTATTACTACGTTTGATTCTATGCTAAGGCATTAGAAATATTTGCAATTATGAAAAGATGCTAAAATAGTAGAGACTTGAAATTGCTAAAAGGGAGAATTTTATATATTCCGGAATATCTTTGCAAAGGCCCAACAAAAACGGCCTCTAACTGAATAAAAAATATGTGCAGAATAGTAAAACTAAAAAATCTTAAGGCAGTTAGTCCTGATCTTCAACGAAGCCCGATTCATCACTAGAACCATCGGCGCCTTCATTCTTCGGAGCCCTTGGAGCCCTCCTCACCTTCGGGTTCAGCTAGCTTCTTCACCTCGGCCTCAAGTCTTTTTTCCTCCTCGATCTCGACAGATAGGTCAAAGCCTCGGGCCTGTATCTCTTCGAGGGTCTCCCTTCGAGACAGCCGCCTCACGTACTCAGTAGTGTTGTTCAGGCGAGCCTCGGCTGCTTCGACATCAGCCTCGTATTGAGCCACCATATCGTCAGTGTCGGTCGAGGTTATCTCCAACTTGGACCTCGTTACTTCGAGCTTTTTACCAATAGCATCCCATTCAGCGGTGGCCTGGGCGGTCTCCTTCTTCGAGGCCAGTAGATCCATCTTGCTTTTCCACCTGTCGGTCATTACTTAAATCTCGTCCATCTCCTTTTGAAGTTGGTCGATCTGGGCGACCTTCTGCTGGACCTGTGAGGTATTGTCGTTAGCGATTGCGACCTTCTGAGCGGAACCGGCGTCCTGTGGAGTCCCACCCCGGTCTCCACATCGATCTCTTGAGTCTGGGGGGTCGACCTCACGAGTTTCCCCCTAGGATGCCTCCTGCTTCCCAAGAAAGGCCATCCCATAGGTAACGAAAATGAGCTCATCCTGCGGCTCGTCCCTGAGCTGGAGGAGAGAGCCGGAATCCGGCACCCAAGAGCTAAAGCTCCTCCTGGGCTAGCGGGCCAGCCTTTTCTTTGGTTTCTTCACCTAGGAACCCAGGGAGCCCGAAGGTTTTCTCTTCCTTTTATTCTTTCTTTTCCTCCATGGCAGCCCAGGGCTGCCTCGCAGCGCAGGAATCAACGGGCAAGGTCACGTACTCGTCCCCTTCCAAAGGCCTACGTTCGGTGGTCTTAGGCAAACCTGCAACAACAGAAGGAAAGGAAAGTCAATATGATGAGAGATAGAAGCATGGTATTAACTATTCTGAAAGAGGTTTTACCATGAGAACGGGCCTCCCACCAGCCCTTCGAGAGCCCGCGCCATGCGCGCTCGGAGTACATCGTCTGAGTACAGACAGTTTCACAACCACAAGTATGAATGAGAAGAAAGATATTGAAGGAAAAGAAAATATTTGACGCTTAAAAAGAAATTGCACTTATGAGATGCGTTCCGTTTCTCAAGGAATGACATGTCCTTGGGGGGAATCAAGTTTTCTGTCTTCACCCGAATGAAGCGTCCCTGTCAGCCCCGGTGTCGGTCCTCGTCAATACTCGAAAAGGGCGCCTTGCTGGCTCGGCGAGTATGCTTGATCAGTCCCCTTCGAAAAATTCGGGGTCTATATAAACGAAGAAGATGATCGATCATGAACCAACGAGAGCCGGTCTAGTTCACGAAGTAGTGAAGGAGAATCACGATCCTCTATAACAATGGATGGATTTTCCTAAGGCACACCTCGTACCTCTACCTAAAGTCCAGGACAATCGGGTCCACTGGGCCCTCCACGTGGGAAGTAATGGCGTCATCGCGTCCGGGGACTACTACATCCTTGCCTTCCCAATTGCAGTCCTTTTGGACCATGGGAAGAACATCTTCGGTCACGGAGCATCTGTACCTTGATGATCCTTCACCCCGGTCCTGTTTGTGTGAGGGTTTCTTGACCTTAAAGTCATCTACAATTGAGCAGTCCCCCGGAATGAAAATAATTTCAAGGGAGGCTCGGGGGCCGGTTCATCTATAGCCACCTCGGGGGAAGCCGTTTCGAGGGCGACTACTTCAGGGCAACCGCCTCAGTATCGGCGGCCGGTTGGGAAGATGAAGTGGCAACTTGTTGAGGAATAGATCTGGATGTTTTAGCCATTGTTATCTTGGGAGATTTGAAAATTTGAAGAAAGAATGCGATGTTTTGAAAGAACAACTTTTGTAGATGATGAACAAAGCATGAAGGAAATCTGGGTAGAAATCTGGAAATCACTATGAAAAATTGAAAAACAAGGATGAGGATATGAAGTTTTGAAAGAGGTTTGATGATAGCTTGAAAGCTCGAAAATAATAGCTTGGTCGAAAAGTAGAAAAATAACAAAGAGTGGAAGTTTTATTTAGGGAAATAAGCGACGCTCCACATTTGGAGGCAACCAGCCGATGAGCGGCACGCATTCGAAGTTAGAACGACGCGACTGATGGGAAGTTTTGGCTCCTTCGTCGTAAACGTACGAAGGAAGGAACCGGAGAACATATGTCGTTTCAGCAAACCTACTCTCTAAGAAACAAGGGGACTATCTATATAAGGGTAAAATTGAGTCCAATGAGCACCCCGGTTCGGAGAAGGAAAGGCCAAACACTTCGGCCTAACGGGAATGAGAACGACGAAATGAGAAGATAAGGTGCCTGGGGCACCTCCCATTTAGAAAGAAGGGTCGAAGGTTTTGAGCCTGCAACTTTCCCGTCCCCCCTTCGTCGAGCGGTGCTTGTGTGGAGGGTGCACCACCTGAATCGGGCTTGAAGCTCTCACCTTACCAACAAGCCGAGAGTTGATGGCTGTTGGTCACTATTACTATCAAAAAGCTCCTATGAAGATGAATATTTCACATGGAGGAGTGTGCATCTTTATGTTGGGTGTTCTTCTATCGTGCGACCGGGCGGCTTATGTGCGACCTGTGGCCCACGCCTCCTATTTGTTCAGGGCGGGCGACATGAACTCTGATTCGATCCGAGTATTCAATCCCGCCGCTGAGAGGTAAATGGAGAAGGGACGTGATTATAAGGAATCAAAATCAAAACTAGGAGCTTCTCGTATCAGGGCCCGAACAAAACACCTACCCTCGGAACCATCGAGACCACGTGCCCCGAGTCTGGTTCGAGTCCCAAGACTTCGGAGAGCATTACCAAACGACCGCATACGACTAACAGAGGGCCGTGATTTCCGTGCCCAACCGGATATCATGGCGTGAATCTCGGCCCGTATCGGCTAAAAATCAGTGATTAGCGAAAAACAAGATTTTTACCTTTCTTAGAAGTGTACGTAGGGTAAAACTCCCCTATTATATAAAGAGAAAGCTAATTATTCATTAGACACATTGTAACAACGCATCCCAAGGGAATATACTTCTATTCTCTTCGTTTCTAAAAGTTATTCCAAGTTCTTGTTTTTTTCATAAGTTCTTCATAAGTGCAAGCTCAGAACCGAAGGCAGGTTTCTCGTTAAGTCATTAATCGAGCTCGGACTCACTTTATCATTGATTTGACCATTTCTTACGTCTTTTATTTGCTTAATCTAACGTCATTGATCACTCGTATTGAATTAATTTAACAGTACTAATCTCGTTTAAGATACTTATTGAAATAGTGTCATAGTCAAAAGGACATAGTTTAAATGTTAAAGGGGCTTTTTCAAGCATAACAAAAACCGTGAAATACGAAAAATTAAAATTGCTGTAGTATACTTTTTCGCTCTCGTCCTTATTTCTACGTATAATAATGTATATCTCATGACTTTTAACTACAACCATACCAACTAGTTACTGTTTCTTTTTTCCTTTTTCTTTCTTTGGGTCGAGTGATATTTTTAATAATACTCCCCCCACCCCCCACCCCCCACCCAAAAGGAAGTAATTTGACTCGGGTGGGAGACTGGGAGGTGAATAACTAAAGATATATCGAATTGATTTCAAATCTCTAACTACTGCTCTTTGCTAATAATAAAAAATTGCTCCAAAATTTCATCTGATAATGGTTAAAGGTAGGCCACGATGCTATTCGAGGGGCTAGGTGACACTATTTGGTTGTGTAAAAATTGAGTGAGATCAAAATAGGTCAGATATTCAAAATACCTAACATAATCTAACCTATATCCTTTTATTTTGTTTTTTTTTAAAAAGAACGTGAAATTTATTGTATTGTAAATTTATTTTAATTTCATATAATTATCATTCTCCAAGTTTGGTTTTGCATGTTATATGTAAGTTTATTCTAATCCGTTAAGTTATACTTCTTTATTCGTTTTGATCAAAAATAATTTGAGGATCCATTTCAAAACTAACTTGTTAATCAAATCACAAACAGGTTATCATTCAATCCCTTGTATCTTAGATGAGTTACTAAAAATGAGTTAATTTTAGGCAAAAAGACTTCATAGTCCATCACACATATTATTATAGTTTGTTTTCATTTTATCACTCAGAACACTCACGGTAGTAGGGTGTACAAATTGAATCGAAAAATCATATCAAATTGAAAAATCAAATCAAATTAATTAAAAATTCTATTAGATTTGGTATTGATTAAAAATATTTGAACCAAACCGGCATATAAATATATAATTTTTATTTTTAAGACTCTTTATAGAATTTTCTTTAAATAATGTCAAAAAATATTTGTGATTCTCTTATGGGATTTAATATTTAATTAAATATGAAGTGTTCCATATTTATTAACTTTAAATAATTAGTTGTATGATCACTTTCTTATCAAGTGTTTGTGAAATACATCAATTTACTTACTCTTCCATATTCATATGTTAACATCTATTAAATTCTTCTATCTTTTTCGAATTTGAAATGGTATTTCGATAATTTAAAATTAAATAGAACCTATCGTTATATTGGTTCATATTTATTTTATGTATAATTATTAAATTCAGTTAACATTAAAAGTGTACATCAACGTAAAATTATTGTCTGATGACTAAAAGATAATTATCACGTGTTATTAAGAAAATTCTTCCACAAGAAAATTTTTAATAAATCATATATTTTATCGTTTTTTGAATTTTTACTAAATATATATTTACTTATTTACTAAATATATATTTACTTATTAAAAATTTAATAAAATAAAAATATATTTATATAACAAATAAAACTCAAAAAATTACATAAAATTAAATTAATTTAAATTAATATAATTAATTTAATTTGATTTTAATAAAATCGAATCAACCGGAAACATGTACAGCCTAGTCTAATAGTTCAAAAGTTAGATAAAATGCATCAAATAGCAAGTGTCAGCTTTGCAGAAAGCCTTGTAGGTGGGCAAGGGGAAGAAAAAAAGAAGTTTTAAGAGAAAGTAGCAGGCTACAAACAATACTAGTGTCATCTCATCAAGAAGGCGTAGCTAGTGGCTCTATGGGCGGCTACGCCACGTGCTGATCTTATATGAACACGTGGTGCCATGCATGGGCCTCACATCTTTTCTCTTTAAAAGCCACTAGCCCTCTAGAAATTTATTTAACTTGTTTTGCCAAACTTTAAAATTTAGCTTATTTAAATATTTTTTTCGAAAATATATTTTTATGAGAAATAATTTATATTTAACTATTATTTAAGAATACTTTTAAGTTGTAATTAGTTTTTCACTTAACTTTTAAAAATTATTTTTAAATTTTAAAAGTGCTTTTTAACAAAGTGTTTGTGAGGTTAAAACTTTTCGGCTTTTTAAAATTGATTCGACTTCTACTTAAAAATATATTTTTTCCTTTTAAAAGCTTGGTCAAATACCTTGACTTCAAAAAAAAGTATTTTTTTGACAAAAACATATTTTTGGCATTGAAAAAAAATCTTGGCAAGGCTATAAGAAAACAAATGTGAATTCACCATTTTAATCTGATTAGTTTAGTTCTTAAATTTTTTAATTTTAAATTTATTATATTTAATACTATAAGTTTGTATTTATTATAATTTTAATAATTTAATATACATGAGTTTATATAGTACATCCATTCAAACTCGATATCAAAATATTACATCTGCCTCAGCTAGAACACTACGCTGGTAGTGTATTCGGCACCTATTTCATTGATCAGCGGCGTAATCCACTAGATCTTTAGAAGTGGAGTGAGCACTTCAGTTGGCCCGAACTGTTTGACGGGTTGGATTTAATGGTTTTCCATAACTGTCTTGTTTTCTCTTGGGATTACTGTTTGATTTACGTCCTCCACACTTGCATTAAATTACTTTTAAGGGATCGTTTGGTACCTGAGACAAAAAAAAGTAATTTCGTGATAAAGTTTGAGATTAACTTCATCGCATATTTGATTTTGCGGTATTAGTTAATTTAGGATATCTTTTACACTAAGGGGTCGTTTTATTAGAAAATAAGTTAATTCCAGGATTAATTATTCAGAATTGTTATCCTACCCTCCCATAAGAATAAAAAATAATACTACAATCCCGGAATAATTAATTTCAAGATTAGTTAAATCGAAATTTTATCCCAACAATACATGAATAAATTCATATCAAATTTAATTCCATAATTAATTATTCCTTATTCTTCATGCCAAACGAGCCCTAAAATGATAAAATTAACTATCCCATATAAAAGGTGAAATACTGTACAAAATGACCCCTTAAAGATGAAATTTAACTCATTAGGAAAATCTTAATAATTCCATTGGTTGAATATATTTATTTTATTTAGTTCGTAAAAGTTCAATTCTCCGTCTTATAATTCACTATCTCATTTTCACTTCCTTTTCCTCTATGTATTAATTTTTTTTTTTTTTTAAAAACCTCACTAGAATTAACAAAAACAAATTTTACATGACGAGTAACAATATTAAAAGAGGACGATGTAACAATAAAACACATTAATATGTCTAGAAAGATTTATGATTCCTTAAAATTCATGCAAACTACTAAAATAGGACAGATAAAGAAAAAATCAATATAAATAACTGCAAATAATTATAAATATGTCTTAGTTATGTTAGTACATTTATTTTAAAATAAAACTTTCTAAACATCTCCCTATCAGAAATTATGCAAAAAAAAAATAATATAAAGAACTCCTACTATTTCCTTTTCTATTTTTGTACATTATAAAAAATACAAAGGACCCCAAGACCAACTAGAACCCATTTGTCCATTAAATTTTTTTCCTTTTTCAGATTTTAAAAAAAAACGTGTTTGTCCATAAAATTTTATAAGTTATTGAAAATTTTTGAAAAAAAGTTTTTAAAAAATCAAAAATTAATTTTGATCACTTTTAAAAATTTTCAAATAATACTCACAAAACTGCAATATTTTTTCAAATGAAATTTATGTCCAAACATATTTTTAAATTTCAAATAATATTTTTCAACTTAATGCCAAAGACTATTCTTTTCAAAATTAATTTTTTTTGTCCAAACGCCTTCTAAGGTATCGTTGGTCCATTTTTTTTTTTCTCAATAAAAAAGTTCAAAAATGTGTTTGTTCCTGAAATTTTGTAAATTTTTTCGAAAATGAATATTATAAAAACCCAAAAGTGATTTTATTTTAAAAATTTTTTTCCCACTCATAAAACTGTAATATTTTTTAAAGTGAAATAAATATTTAAACATATTTTCAAATTCCTAACTCCAATTTTTTAAAAAGTATTACAATTTTTATGTCCCAACGTCTTCTAAGCCTCATGGTACCAAATGGAAAAATTGACCTCATTGTCATATCTTCGTTTTAATGATTCATAATAGCATGGGGCCACTGATAAATTGATGGCAAGTGGGGGCACCGCACCACGAATAGGCGAGGAATTTCCAGTGGGACCAAACTCTTTAGGCAAGACACCAAAGTTGGACCCGCCAAATTAAGCATGACACGTTGCTCAACTAAAATTTCAGATTGTACCGTTTGATTTATTTCTACGCTTAAAAAGCATTTCTTCTGGTCTAAGCTTCAAATTTTCAATCTTTACCCACCCCTTTTATTCATCAATTGGTTTTTGTACGACGTTATTCCACTTTTTAGATTTGTGTACTATGCTTTGGTAAAAAAGACATGGAAATTTCCTATCCGCAACGACAAAATCACGCAAAAAAAGAATGAAAACGGTCACCCAACTTTATCATTAACCGAACTAAATTTATTTGACATTGTTCAATCACTTAAATAAACTCTCTTTCGTTCAATTTATATGATGAAATATGACTAAACATGAAATAACAAAATATTGTATAAAAATCTTGTTGTTAGAAAAGCATACGAATAAGAGTAAAACAAAAAAAATTATAAGTTTAATTGTCTTTTAATGCGAAAAAATGCCAATCTTATTAGAACAAACTGATAAGAAAAGCGTAGCACATAAAGAACCGAAGGAGTAATTAATAGATCAATGTTTACCTTAAAAAATGATTAAATTTGTAAGTGGTTTTAATGATACACGGATTAATTCGATACAAATGATAAATTGTGTTAGATTAAACAAATAAAGATGTAGTAAATTCAAACCACGTGAAGAGGATAATTCCAACCTTGATGAAATATCCACCCTCGATTCGGATTCACAATGGCTAGCATTGATGAACGAGAATAAGAGCTATGAATAACAGTGAAAATAATAGTATATTGCTTTGGGATGCGTGTTACAATGTGTTTAATGAATAATCAGACCCCTTCCCTTTATATAGTAGGGGAATCTCACTCTAGGTACAATTTCATAAAAAGTAAAAATCTCTTGTTTAAATAATTGTTGGATTCCCGTCGATACGTGCCGAGATCCGCACCGTGATATCCGGTTGGTCACAGATATTACGGCCTTCCGTTAATCGTGTTTGATTGCCCAATAATGCTCTCCGAAGTCTATTGGGATTTGGACTGATCTCGTATCATGGCCTCGATATACTCGAGGGTGGAGTCACGCCCCCGGTGCCTGCCTCAATGAGTCCCTTACCTCGATTCTGGCTCCTCGTCATCACGTTCGTTACTCGATTTATTTTATCTGGAATCGGGCCGGCGTATGGGTCTGATTTCACCCGTATACAGATAGTCCCCTTATTTCTTGGAGAGTAAGTTTTACGAAACGACGAGGAAACGACATGAGTTATTCGATCTCTTCTTCAACACGCTGCGACACAAAACGACAAAGAAACCAAAATGTCCCATCAGTCGCGTCACAATGACCCTTAACGCGTGTCAGCCGTCGGCAGGTTGTGCGTGAATGCGAAATGGCGCGAAGCCCCTATAAATACCCCTTCCTTCGTTCATTGTTTACATGGAGTAAGCTTCTACCTTCGATCCTTTAAGATATTATAGTCTTCTTTCATCCCTCAGTATTCTTACCTTCGTTCTTCAAGTTACAACCTTTCTTTAACCCCTTCTTAAGCCAGTGGGCTTGTTTTTGTTAGCAAGTTCTCATCCCTCATCTCCTCATTCTCCTTCATAGTTTCAAACCCCTTTAACCAGATAAAAGAAATGGAAAAAACTTCCAAGATCGTTCCCCAAAAAGATGCTCCTTCTTCTTTGCGACCGGCCATTAAGGTTGAGGGGACCACCCCTGATGTTATCGTCTTTGAGAAGTGCATTTCGGGCGCGGCTATTGATGACCCGACAACCGACCCCCTTTTGTAAATGTTCGTCCTTGGGGGCTGTTCGGTCAATGAAGATTTCAAAGTTGAAAAGCCCTCTTTAGTTCAAGGCCGATGCGAGGTGGTGTCACGGTACATCTGCTCTATTACTGAGGTCGTTCTTCCTGTAGTTCGAAATTGCGGCTGGGCGGATAAGGATGTAGTGATTCCCGGGCCCGATGACGATATTACTACACATGTTGAGGGTATTTAAGTGTTTACACTTATCCCTTTACATTGGGCCCGATGGACCCGATCATCTTGGACTTCTACAGGAGGTTTGACGTATGCCTCGGCCAAATTCACCAATCATTGTGGAGGATCGTGATCCTCCTCCGATTTTTTGTGAACAAAATCGACTTGTGCACGTTTACCATTGATAATCTGCTTTGCTTATACAGTTCCCGAATCTTTCGGGCGGGACTAATAAAGCTTGTATGTCGGGCTAGCAAAGCCCCATTTTCGAGTATCGACGAGGACCAAGATCGGGGTTGGCAAGGACGCTTTGTCCGGGTGAGGACCGCCGACCTGATACCTGCCAAGCGAGGCCGTTCCCCGAGAAGTGGAATGTCGATTAAACGTTGATTTCATGTTTTATCTTCCTTTTTCTCATCGGTGCTTGATGTGGTGCAGCCCTCGCTCGAGTTCCAAACGCCATTCCTCGGCTCAAGGAGTGGATAGGAGGCATTTGTTTGCAGACGCCTTATGCCGAGCGCTCGTGGCGCGAGCTCTCGAAGGGCCGCTAGGGGGCCCGATCTCACAGTAAGATTCCTTTCTCTCGAAAAGTAGCTTTAAATCTTCTTTTTTCATTACTATATCCTCATTGCTTTTTTTTCTCTCATTTTTTTGCAAGCTTGCCTAAGACCATCGAGCTTAGGCTTTTGGTAGGAGGCGAGGACCTACCCGCTGATTCTCTTGCTTGAGGACAGCCCGAAGCCACAGCCGGAGAGAAGAAAAGGAGGAGGGCCCCAAGTTCCCCAGCTCGGAGAAGAAGAAACCGAGGAAAAGGTTGGCTCGTAAGCCAAAGGAAAGCTCTAGCTCCTGAGTGCTTGACTCGGATTAACTCTTCCGGCTCAGGGACGAGCCCGAGGAGGATGACCTTTTTGTGGCTCGTAAGCCATCCGTTCCCGAGGAAGAAGTGGCAGCCAAGGGGGAAACGACGGGGGCTAACCCCCCTCAAGTTCATGAGGCTCGTACAAACGTGAGGGTCGAGACCTCTCGAGTCGTCCTTTTCGCCCGTCCCAGTGTTATAGAAATTTTGGGATCGCCCTTGTTCATAGGGTTTATGTTCGATGAAGCCCGAGCGACGAAGGAACGATCCAATAAAGGGGCTTATGGAGCGGACTATCTCCTCCGAAGCTTCTTTGATGGTGTATACTCAACCGCCCTGGAAGACTTCTCCGGGTTGGGTGACTATGAGGTACCAAGGAAAAGTCCATCCTCAAAGGTTGGTGGGCCGAACTCGAGCCCGAGGTTGATAGACTGGTTTCCCGCTCCGAGCACAAATCTTGGCTGGAAGCAATCAGTAGTTATCACCGTCGAGAAGGATGCGTGGGTTCTTTCCTCCCCTGTCGGGGTAGCTAGCTACCTCTGGTGCCTGGTAACCGAAGAAGACCAGACAAAGATGAACGAGGTTGACGCGCCATGCTTGTTCAACGAAGTACAATAGGCGCCGAACTTGGTAAAGTGTTATTGCACTCTTTTATCTTTGAATTAAGTTTTTAATGACTCTAATGCCTTTTCTTTTTCACATGCTGCAGGCCTCAGTTCTCCACCATGAAATCTTTGTACGGTACCGAGATGAGCTTAGCCAACTCGAGGTCAAAGTCAAAGAGCTTGTTGAGAAGAGGGACACGTATAAGCTTCTCAGCGAACAACGTGAAGGACAAGTCAAGAATCTCCAGGCTGAGTTGGACGCGGCTCAGAAAGAATATGCCGCCCCGATGGAACATGTAAAGATCTTTGAAGTTTGTGACGACGAGTTATGCATGGTGAGTAACGGTCAAAACCAGCAGGTCCAGCAAAAGTTTGATCGGATCGACCGGCTTCGAGTTGAGATGGACGAGGTCAAGGCCATGGCCGAAGAGTGGAAAGGCAAAATGGACCAATTTGCTTCGGAAGGAGACTGCCCGGGAGCAGCTGGCCTCGACTGAAGTCCAACTTCAAGCGGCAAGGAAGAATGTTGAGGCTCGGTCCCAAAAAATCGAAGACCTCAGTCTTAACTGGGCTCGGCTGCTGCCAAACAGGATACCCTTGCCAAGGAGCTTAAAGCAGCCAAGTCAGTGTTGGAAATAACCAGGGACAAAGCTCAAGAGATGGTGACCTAGTACAAAGCTGACGCTGAGGCAGCCCAGGACCGCCTGAAAGTCATTATTGAATACGTGAAGTGGAAGTCCCAAAGGGAGGCTCTCAAAGAAGTTCATGCCCGGGGTTTCGACCTATCGGCCGAGATCGAAAACACTAAGAGGCTCGAGGCCGAAGCCAAGAAGTTGGCATACCCCGAGAATGACGAGGGCTTTGAGGGTTCCGACAAATCCGAGGGCGGGGAAGACCCCGATGGCCCCGGTGAATATACTTTTATTTTCTCTGTTATTCAAAGTTCTTACTTTTGTTCATCAGTTCTTCATTAGTGTGAGCCAGGGATCGAAGGCAGGTATTTCATTAAGACGTTACTGAGTCCGGGATCACTCTCCTTATTGGTTTAAAAATTTATTACATCATTTATCTGTTTAGTCTAACGCAATTTATTATTTGTATTGAATTAATCCGCATATCCTTAAGACCAAATATAATTTAATTGTTATCTGTTTTTTAGAGTAAATAGCTAGCATGGTAGTTCTACCCAAAAAACTTGAATTTGCTGCCTCTTTTGCCAGTGTATCAGCCACCCTATTCTATTCCTTGTAACTGTATCTCACCACCACCTTGTCCATCATTTGCATCAATAACCTGCATTCACAAATCATAGGATCATAAATTGTATTTCCTGTGAGTAGCATTTTTATTACGTCAGCCGAATCTTTCGCTACGTTCAGAGGAACCCATCCATTTTGTTCTGCTATTTGGAGGCCCTTTAATAGTGATTTTAGTTCTGCCATGGTGTTGGTGGTATGTGGTACACATGCATGAATCGATTTTGTTCACAAAGAATCGGAGGAGGATCATGATCCTCCACAATGATGGGTGAATTTGGCCGAGGCATACGTCGTACCTCCTGCAGAAGTCCAAGATGACTGGGTCCACCGGGTTCAATGTAAAGGGATAAGTGTAAACACTTAGATATCCCCCAAAATGTGTAGTGATATCGTTATTGGGCCCGGGAATCACTACTTCCTCATCCGCCCAGCCGCAGTCCTTTCGAACTACAAGAAGAACGGCGTCGGTAATAGAGCAGATGTACCGTGACACCGCCTCGCATCGGCCTTGAACTGAAGAGGGATTTTCAACCTTGAAGTCGTCATTAACTTAACACCCCCCGGGGACGAACACTTTCAAGGGGGCTCGGCTGCCGGTTCATTAGTAGCCGCGTCTGGAACGGACTTTTCAAGGACGACCACATCAGGGGCCGTCTCCACGACCTCAGTGGCTGGTCGTGAAGAAGAAGGAGCATCTTTCAGGGGAACGGTCTTGGAAGTTTTTGCCAATTCTTTTATCTGGTTAAATGGGTTTGAAACTATGAAGGAAAATGAGGAGTTGGGGGATGAGAACTTTCTAACAAAAACAAGCACACTAGCTTAAGTAAGGGGTAAAAGAAAGGTTGTAACTTGAAGAATGAAGGTAAGAATATTGAGGGATGAAAGAAGACTATAATATCTTAAATGATCAAAGGTAGAAGCTTGGTCCAAAGTAAAAAAGAAATGAAGTAAGAGGTATTTATAGGGGCTTGGCGTTGTTTCGCATTCAGGCACGACCTGCTGACAACTGACACGACTGACGGGACATTTCAGTTTCTTTATCGTTTTGTGTCGCAGCGTGTTGAAGAGGAGATCAAAGAACTCATGTCGTTTCCTCGTCGTTTCGTAAAACTTACTCTCCGAGAAACGAGGGGACTATCTGTATACGGGTAAAATCGGACCCATACGACGGCCCAATTCCCGATTAAAAAAATCGATTAAGGGACGCGATGACGAAGAGCCAGAATCGTGGTAAGGAATTCATCGAGGCAGGCACCGGGGGCGCGACTCCGCCCTCGAGTATATGGAGGCCATGACACCGGGATCAGTCAAAATCCCAAAAGACTTCGTAGAGAATTATTGGGCAATCAAACACGATTAACAGAAGGCCGTAATATTCGTGACCAATGGGGAATCACGGCGCTGATCTCGATACGTATCGACGGGAATCCAGTAATTAGTTAAACAGGAGATTTTTACCTTTTATGAAATTGTACCTAGAGTGTAATTCCCCTACTATATGGGGG
>MCJB01023101.1:17314-27225 GCA_002018475.1 Nicotiana obtusifolia | reverse complement strand
GGGGGGGGGGGGGGGAAGGGTCTGATTATTCATTGAACACATTATACACACATCCCAAAGCAATATACCATTATTTTCACTATTATTCATAGCTCATATTTTCGTTCATCAAGGCTGGAATTATCCTCTTCACGTGGTTTGAATTTACTACACCTTTATTTGTTTAATCTAACATATTTATCGTTTGTATCGAATTAATCCACGTATCCTTAAAACCACTTACAAATCGGTAGGCAATTTCACATTGACGACCACATGTGAGTTAGCATCGATTGGGTCCGCGGCCGGAACTCCATTGGGATCGACAAGGGGCACCTTGTTACTAGGTACCATACCGTTGTTCTTGCCATGATGACTAGACTCAACATCCATATTAAGAGGGGCAGATTGGGAGTTTTACATTTTAAACTTTGACCTGAAATTAAAGATACTCCGAAGAACAAGTGGAAAATAGGGTGTGTTACGGAAATTTGTATCAAATTGCCATTATTATCCTTATCCCCACGGTGGGCGCCTAACTATTTACCTTAAAAAATGGATAACAATTAAATCCTGAGAATCGCGTCCGCTGGGGGGTCCGATCGGCATCCCAAAATACACACGATGGAGAAGGTGATGGGATCGACATGCGAGTGATCTTCGAAATTCTACAAGCTTAAAGGCAGCGATAGCCAAGCTGCAAGAACCAGAACCGCACCCCCAGCAGGGTTGAGCTCGAGCCGCCCCGTGAAATCGCTCGTAGAAACGAACCATTCATGGAGAGGCCAAATCGGGGACTAAACCGGGATCATAAAAATGCTCGAGAAACTAACAAAACGAGTAGAATCGGGAGAAAAGAAAATTGAAGCCAATGACAAAAAGGTAGAAACCTACAATTCCAAGATGGACCAAATCCCAGGGGCACCACTAATATTGAAGGGCCAGGATTCCAAGAAGTTTGTTCAAAAACCATTTCCTCTAAGCGCAGCTCCGAAACCAGTCCCGAAGACGTTTCACATGCCCGAGATTCCTAAGTACAACGGAACAACCTACCCAAATGAACATGTGACCTCCTACACGTGCGCCATCAAAGGGAACGACTTAGAGGATGATGAGATCGAGTTCGTCCTGCTGAAAACATTCAAGGAAACTTTGTCGAAGGGAGCTATAATATGGTATCAAACCTTACCCCCTAATTCTATTGACTCGTTTGCTACGCTTGCAGACTCCTTCGTGAAAGCACACACCAGGGCCATCAAGGTCGAGACTAGAAAGTCAAACTTTTTCAAAGTGAAACTGAGATATAATGAGATGCTTAGGGAATTCGTGTCCCGATTTCAAATGGAACGAACGGACCTACCTCCGGTCGCGGGCGATTGAGCCATTCAGGCCTTCATCCAAGGACTCAATACTCGAAGATCATTAGCTTCACAGCAGTAAAAGCAAAATCTAGTAGAATATCTGGCTGTAACTTGGGCTGACATACATAACCGATATCAATAAAACATTAGGGTCGAAGATGATCAGCTTGGGGCCTTTCTGGGTCCGTTTATCCGGTCAGAGCTATCGATAGACCCAAGAGAGATATTAACCGTGAATCGAGATCAAATAAGGATCAGTATCAACCATACAATGGGGACTGAAGAGGTAATGGGTCTAGATGAAACCCTGTGAGAAGTTAAATAAGAAGTGATCGAGGTCAAAATAACAGGGGACTCATGAGCAAAAGCGATTTCGACAGGCCTATCAGGCCTAAGGAATCGCCAAAGTTATCGGAGTACAAATTCAACGTCGATGCTGCTGTCATCGTATCTGCCATCGGACGCATCAAAGACACCAAGTGGCCTCTGATCCAGACCAAAAGGACCCCAACCTAATGCGTAAGTATCACGGCACTCACAGCCACAGAACGGAAGATTGCCGACAATTGAGAGAGGAAGTAGCGCGGTTATTCAACAACGGGCATCTCTAAGAGTTCCTGAGCGATCGACCAATAACCATTTCAGGAATGGGGACTCTAATAAGCAGATCGAGCAGGAGGAACCTCAGCATGTCATTGACATGATCATCGATGGGGTCGACGTCCCTTAGGGGCCGATGTTAAAGCGCACCAAAGTGTCCATCACTAGAGAAAAATGGACTCAAGATTACGTGCCAGAAGGAACCTTATCTTTCAACTGCGAGGATGCTGAAGGCATCGTGCAGCCACACAACGATGCACTAGTAATATTTATGCTCATAAATGAATCTTGACTTAAGCGTGTGTTAACCGATCCAGGTAGCTCGGCCAATATCATCAGATCGAGAGTCATAGAGCCGTTGGGTCTACAAAACCAAATTGTGCCTGCAGTCCGAGTTCTAAATAGATTCAACATGGCATGTGAGACCACTAAAACAGAGATAACACTACCGGTGAACACCGCCGGAACCATTCAGGAAGCAAAGTTCTACATGATCGAAGAAGATATGAAATACAACACTTTGTTCGGGATGCCGTGGATTCACAACATGAGGGCAGTAGCCTCGACACTGCACTAGGTGTTGAAATTCCCAATGCCATGAAGGATTAAAATAGTTTACTGAGAACAATCAGCCGCAAAGGAGATGTTCGCGATCGACGAGGTAGTCCTGATATCCACACTTTCTAAACCAAAGGATCGGAGTTTGGTTGCCAAAGAAGGGACCAAATAGCAATCACCGACATTGGCCTCGACCGAACTGGAGAAGCACGAGATGGATGAGGACGACGACTACGGTGTTCCCAGATCCTTTCTAGTCCCCGACGATTCCGACGCCACCAAATCAACGGTCGAAGAACTGGAGCAAGTCATATTGATCGAGCACCTGCCCAATCGTAAGGTATACTTGGGCACGGGGTTAATCCCGAGCTCAGGACAAAACTCGTTAAATTTCTTATGGCTAAAATAGATTGTTTCACTTGGTCCCACCTCGACATGACAGGG
Organism: Nicotiana obtusifolia; assembly: GCA_002018475.1. Classification (NCBI taxonomy): domain Eukaryota; kingdom Viridiplantae; phylum Streptophyta; class Magnoliopsida; order Solanales; family Solanaceae; genus Nicotiana; species Nicotiana obtusifolia. The sequence continues at coordinate 24,283 of MCJB01023101.1, read as the reverse complement.
ATCCCGCCGGAGATAACTACCCAAGTTGAGCCTAGATATGAAGTTCCACCCTATCAAACAGAAAAGGAGGCCTCAGTCCGAATTCAAGCATGTATTCATGAAAGACGAGGTATCTAAACTCCTTAAAATAGATCCATTCGGGAGGTTAAATACCCGGATTGGCTAGCAAACTTAGTGTTAGTCCCTAAAAAAGAGAAAAAATTAAGAATGTGTGTAGACTATAAAGACTTAAATAAGGCATGCCCAAGGACTCTTTCCCTCTTCCCAACATCGATCGCATGATCGATACGACGGTCGGCCACGAGATCCTCAGCTTTCTCGATGCCTATTCCGGGTACAAACCAAATTTGGATGGACCGGGGCGAGCAGGAAAAAACATCCTTCATCACTAAGTACGACACCTACTGCTATAACGTAATGCCATTCAGACTAAAAAACACCGGTGCCACTTACCAATGTGTAGTAACGCAAATGTTCGAAGAACAAATAGGAAAATCAATGGAGGTTTACCTTGACGATATGTTAGTTAAGACCCTGCAAGCAGAGGACCATTTGAAACATTTGCAGAAAACATTCAAAATATTGAAGAAATACAATATGAAGCTGAACTCAAAGAAATGCGCATTAAGAGTCGGGTCCGGGATATTTCTCGGATTCATGGTGTCTAACCGGGGAGTCGAGGTCAATCTCGATAAAATCAAGGCCATAGAGGAAATTACCGTGGTGGACAATGTCAAGGCCGTTCAAAGGCTAACTAGGCGCATAGCCGCGTTGAGCCGATTCATTTCAAGGTCCGCCGACAAGAGCCATCGGTTCTTCTCGTTATTGAAGAAGAAGAAGAATTTCTCATGGACACCAGAATGTTAGAAATCCTTGGAAGAACTCAAGCGGTACCTTTCGAGCCGCCTTTCTGCCTACTCCGAAGGCAGATGAACAATTGTACCTTTACTTAGCGATATCCAAGATAACGGTAAGTGGAGTCCTAGTCCGGGAAAAAGAATACACACAATTTCCTATCTACTATGTTAGCAAGACTCTAGGCGACATCGAAACTAGTTATGCTCACCTGGAAAAGTTGGCGCTCGCTTTGCTAAGCGCCTCTAGGAAGTTAAAACCGTATTTTCAATGCCATCCCATATGTATCGTGACTACTTACCCGTTGAGAAACATAATGCATATCCCGAACACTGGGGATGATTGGCCAAATGGCCCGTGGAAATCAGTGGGTACGATATCGAATATCGATTTCGAACCGCCATCAAATCTCAAATTTTGGCAGACTTCTCACCAACCCTAATACCGTAGGTCGAATAGGAGTTGTTGGTGAACTCGAGGACCTCCTCCAAAATTTGGACCCTCTTTATGGATGGTGCCTCGAACGCAAAGGGGTCCAGACTTGGCATCATATTGAAGCCACCAACGGGTAATGTAGTTAGACAATCTATTAGAACTGTAAAATTGACCAACAACGAGGCCGATAATGAGGCCATGATTGCAGGTCTTGAATTGGCTAAAAGCCTGGGGGCCGAGGTGATTGAAGCTAAGTACGATTCCCTTCTTGTGGTGAACCAAGTCAATAGAACATTAAAAGACGAAGAGGAGCGAATCGGAAGGTACTTGGATAAACTACAGGTGACGTTACATCGGTTCAAGGAATGGACTTTGCAACATATACCTCGAGATTAAAACAGCGAAGCCGATGCTCTTGCCAACTTAGAACCGTCAGTTGATGATGATGAATTTAACCCAGGAACGGTCGTACAACTCATGAAATGGGTAGTGGAAGAAGGCCATGCCGAGATAAATTCCACAAGCTTAACCTGGGACTGGATAAACAAGTATATAGATTACCTGAAGACCGAAAAGCTGCCCTCGGATCCTAAAGAATCGAGATCTCTGCGCACAAAAGCGGCCAGGTTCAGCTTGTCCAAAAGATAATACCCTATTCAGGAGAACGCTCAATGGCCCACTCGCCATATGTTTGGGACCGGGAGATACCGAGTATGGTTTGAGGGAAGTTCACAAAGGCACCTGCGGGAATCATTTGGGTGCCGAATCGTTGGTTCGTAAGATAATTAGAGCTGGATACTACTGGATCTACATGGAAAAAGACGAAAAGGAATTCTTGCGAAAATGTGACGGATGTCAGAGACATGCACCGATGATTCATCAGCCCGGGGAGCTGCTACATTCGGTCTTATCACCCTGACCATTCATGAAATGGAGAATGGACATCATTGGCCCCATGTCAAGGGCACTCGGTAAGGATCAGTTCATATTATTTATGACTGACTATTTTTATAAATAGGTGGAAGCCCAGACATTTGAGAAAGTCCAGGAGAAAGAAGTTATTGACTTTATTTGGGACCACATAATATGCCGATTCGGAATGCCGGCCGAGATTGTGTGTGACAATGAGAAGCAATTCATCGGCATTAAGGCCAATAAATTTTTCGAGGATCATAAGATCAAAAGGATCCTATCAACACCCTATCACCCTACTGGGAACGGGCAGGCAGAGTCTACGACCAAAAGCATACTCCAAAATCTTAAGAAGAGGTTGAACGACGCCAAAGGAAACTGGAAGAAAATTTTGTCCAAAGTCCTGTGGGCATATCCAACGACCTCAAAGTCTAGTACCGGGGCCATCCCGTTCTCGTTGGTCTACGGTGCTGAACCGTTATTAACAATCAAAGTAGGAGAATCGAGTCTCCGATTCCGATGCACGACCAAAGAGTCAAACGACAAGTCCATTAACACGAGCCTGGATCTGATAGACGAGAGGCGCGAAGCCGCCCTCGTCCGGCTGGCCACCCAAAAACAACGGGTCGAAAGGTATTACAAATAGAGAGCCAACCTCCGACACTTCAATATTGGGGACTTGGTATTAAGAAAAGTGGCACTAAATACCCGAAACCCGAAAGAAGGCAAGTTGAGACTGAATCTCTATCCTAAGCTGGTCTGTTCACAAATCTCAAATGTTACTTTTTTGCACGAATCCGACATTCCCTTTGTTCGATGTCTCAGGAAGAGAAAGGAATGAACTCTCTTCTTATCTGAATCTTAAGGACAGGACCCTACCCTATTCTCGAATAACCGCCCTGACCAAGTCGTCAGCAAAAATATTCCAACTGGGAAGGTCCATATCGAATTATTGAGATCACAAGCAAAGGATCATACAAACTTGAAGCAGGGAACAGTGAGCGACTACCGAACAACTGGAACATGATCCACTTAAAACGGTAAGGTATGACGCCATTCATTCTGTTCTTTACCTATAATACGAATTGAACTAACATTTGCAGGCAACAGTCAAAGAATGATGCAGTTATTAGGCTTGAAAGCACGCGTTGCACTTTTTTTTCTTTGAACCGGTTTTTGTCCAAAATGGATTTTCCGATAATATTTTTAACGAGGCAACAATAGATCGTGCTAAATTAGAGTTGAAGACCGGCTATGAACCGGAGTTAAAGGTCACATCAACAGTATCCGAGCCCTCTCTATGATCAGCCTCGAATACTGGGGTTCATCACCCTTGATAATAATGTTAGCAAGGAAGGAAATTTTGTGCGTGAACAGTCTAGGCTTGGTGGATAAGATTTACTGTAAGGGCCAAACGGTCAAATGGACCATTCCCACATAGACCACTTAAGTCATAACACGAAGCTTGTACACATTTACCATCTTATGTGTTGCGCACAGAAATGAACTAAAGTTTCTACCTTGGAGATACATGTTTTGTCTCTTAAAAACTACTACATTTTTTTCCTTAAGGATATTGGGCCCAAGGGCCACCTCTATATAGATCCAAGAGATCACCCCACTCGGGGACTGTCGTCCAAGGCAAACTCAGACGGCTCGGGCTGTCGAAGCCCGAGGCACAAAAACCTATTAGGCAGTGCCCGAATTTTAAAGGCTACGGCCACCCCCATTCAGGAACTATCATCCTGAGCCATCCCGGATGGCTCAGGTATCAAAGCCTGGGGTAATAAGCCTACTGGAAAATACTCGAAAAAGGCTACGGTCATCCTAGAAACGGCACAGAGATGTCCGAAACCCGTATCCAAAACAAAAAGCCTTCAAAATTTCCAAACCAACTCAAAGGCTACCCTCGACAAAATTATAATCTAAAAAAAATTCTGAGTGACCACATTGGGGAAAACTCCCGGTCATACCAAGCCCCCACGAGTTCTGAATAAAATTATATCGAGAACAAGCCTTGTTCGAACCTTCGAACAAGACCTTATTACAACGTGCCAAGGCATTTGAACTTTGCAATCGTAAAGAAAAAACCAAAAGAAACAAATTTGGAATTGTCGAAGGTAAAAAAGGAAGAGCCTTGTATGTATTTATAATGATCTTTACAAAGGCCAAACGGCCTCAACAAAATATACAAAAATACAAAAACGAAGAAAAATCTACAAGGCACCTAAGCCCGGTCTTCGCCGAAGCCCTTCCCCTTTATATAGTAGGGGAGTTTTACCCTAAGTACAATTCTAAAAAAGGTAAAAATCTTCCGTTTCGCCGATTCACCGATACGAGCCGAGATTCGCGCCGTGATATCCGGTAGGCACGAATATCATGGACTTTGTTATCGTGCGCAACAACTTGGTAATGTTATTCGAAGTCTTCAATCTTCATATAGGCCCTCGAAGATATGGCCCTAACATCCCCGAGGGAAGGTTCCTTGCCCGAGCCCTAATACGAGGGGTTCTTCGTTCTGACTCCGATACAATACGGTCATATTCCTACTCCGATTGGCTCTCGGGGAAAACGAGTCATGCAGCGGGCTCGATTTTACCCATATATACTAGCAATTCCTCTGATTTTCGCAAATGATGTAGTTTGGACAGACATTCTTGGAACTGAAGTAGTTAGGAATTTTTGGGCATATAATATTGATACAATTGAGCAAAATATGACCATCTTAGGGAACTGCAGTACCCCAATTTAGACAGTAATCTACAATGTAATACCTAATTTCTTATATATATATATATATATTTCCCTTTGACCAAAAAAAAAAGACAAAGCTAATGTGAAATGCACCATGTAAAGTATCACACTACCAATACATTCTGTCAAAGAAAAAGTACAAAATTAGTTTTACATTAAATATATGTATGCACGAGGTGTTTAATAAGTACTTCTATACATTTGCTAACATTAAAGTGTCTAATAGGTACTAGAATCTGTTGAGGTATCAAGTGTAAAATACAAATAAGTTCAGGTAGGAGCTTATATCTTTTGGCCTTTTCCCTTTTAATGCAACCAAAATATACTTTCTGCGAGCATGACATGAATATTTATTTTTTGTAAGACACGTACCTTAAGTTAAGTTACTTAAAGCATTTTATTATTGTGACATCACGTCGAGTTTGAGCTTTTGTTAAACCAATCACGATTCAATTCCCACTAGTTTAAGCACATCTCCCATTTGAGTAATTGTTGAGTAAAGTAATTAACACTTTGTTGGCGACCTTGATTAAGAAACTTAGGAGGAGCAGGTTACGTCGTTCACTTGATCGAATGGATTTGCAACATAATTTGTTGGTGAGAAGTTTATTTTTGAACGTCATACATTTTTAGGTTCAAAAATAAATTATATTGAATTTATCGGTATTTTATTATTTTTGATAAGTGAATGTGTTAAAAATGAGTGAATGTGTTAAAAACGAACGAGATAGATTTAAATTCACGTGAAAGGAAGATCCGCAAACTTAGCAAAATATATAGCATAACGACAGAAAAAAAAAATCAATACAAGCAGACTATTTTTCACACATTAGCACTTTACAGTGAGTTTTATGCTTTCAAGAAGTTTAGTCTTGTAGAAATCAATTTATATATTTGAAAAATATACAGAACCTTAATATTTTTTATTTGCATGACATAAAGTGAATTTAATAGAATACTATATTTAATGAAAATTTTCAATTTGTTTGGATTGATACTTGTCGTAGCAAATACAGTATTTCCGTTTTTTTCCCTGGTTTTTCTTTCCTTTATCTGGTCAGTTGACAGGAGGAGCAGATAAAAAAGAAACACGCAAAGACAAAAATGAAAATGTAGAAGAAGGAAGTCAGCAACCAATGAAAATCAGAGGAAGGGCGAAAGCGAAGAACAGGTCATAAACACATGAACACGTCATTAAACGAGAAATCAAATTTATTTTAAAAAGTTTTAAGAAAAAGGAACAATTAGTACGTAATCAGAAGAAGCCGGTTGAAGCTGAAGGTGTGGGAGCCAGCTTGCACAGAGCCCAAGGACAAGTCGTCATCGTTTTCCCTTCCGAAAACGGTGGGTCCGGAGACGGACTTGAAATCCGGAACTGAAATAAAAATTAAAATGAAAGGACACCAGAAATGGATGAGACAGGAAAAAGAGATTCAAATCCAACTAAATAAAGCAAAAGAAAAGAAAAAGAAAAAAGGCAAGATGTCCGTGAAAACGTGATGGTAGGAGGAATGGATGGAGAAAGATGACATTAGTATTATTAAAATAAGAAACCGCCAAACACGCGCCTGTCCACATCTCGCCATCTCAAATCTCTGCCTACTTTTCCTCCTTTAATTAATTAAAATAATTTCCCTCTCTCTCCCTCCATCCATTACTAGGAAAAAAAAAAGAACTTTATAATTATAATTAATTAAAAAAACTGTATCGAGAAAAATCCCCATCTTTTTAGATTGACTATATAAATGCCACCTCCACTTCTCCACACCTTTGCATCTTAACCTGAAAACAGCATCTTTTGTCTCCTCTCTCTCAAAGTAAGTCTTATCGCTGTCACCCTTTGGTTCCCTCCCATTCTCCCCCACTATATAAACTATCTTTCCCTTCATTATCTCCTTCACTACTTCTCATTATTCCCCCCCCCCAACCCCCCAAACCCTCCTCTCTCTCTCTCTCTCTACCTTATAACCGAACAAGGAACGACCACCTACCAAAAGTAGAACAGCTCGTCTT
>MCJB01023090.1:195526-215167 GCA_002018475.1 Nicotiana obtusifolia | reverse complement strand
ATGGGTACGGTTCCCGTAACATAGTAGCGACGTCAAGTTCAAGGGTGCCTTCTAGGTGACTTGATTTTAACAAACCCACAATTTTAGTAGAGGCGTGCCATATAGCTAACAAATAATTATCTATGGCCCTCTTTATCAATCAAATATAAGATTAGGATAAATAAACCTTTAACATTTTTAGGAAATTCAATTCAAACATGATTAATTACGTTGTCGCTATGGGTACGGTTCCCGTGACGTAGTGACAATACCAACCCTCGGGGGTGCCTTTTAGGTGGCCCGATTTAAATAAATTTGAACAATAAAAAAATATTAAAATTAATTTGAGGTGTGCCATACCAAATGAATATACAAACATATGACCCTCATTAATTAAACATTTAGAAAGATTGAGGCGTGCCATTTAGCAAACTTCATGGCCCTCATTAATTAAACATTTAGAAAAATTGAGGCGTGCCATTTAGCAAATTTCATGGCCCTCGACAAGTCATGAAAGTGTAGTTGTTTTAGGCGCGGCATTTCAATAATTTGACCCTCCAAATTCGGGTGCGCATTTATGTGACCCAAAATCCAAAATCCCGATGTTCTATTAAAAGGTGTTGCAAATTGCGGGTGCATTTATGTGACGTGATTTGTGACATATTTTGATTAACATCGCAATTTTCTAAGTAATTTAAAAAGTGGAAAAGCGAAATAAAGTAAAACGCACTATAGGTTAATAATAGGTAATAAAATCATATAATAAGCCAATTATAACAATTAAGCGACCGTGCTAGAACCACGGAATCCGAGGGTGCCTAACACCTTCCCTCGGGTTAACAGAATTTCTTACTTAGAATTTCTGGTTCGCAGACTTCAAAAAGAAAGTCGAAATTTTCCTCGATCTGGGATAAAAATAAATCAGTGACTTGGAACACCAATTAAATATTCCAAGTGGCGACTCTAATAAAAATTAAATAAATAATCCCAGTTCGAATAATGTCACTTTAATTGGAAAAACTCTTTTAATATATTCCTCCCCGGGGAAATGTACGGAAAGAGGTGTGACACCACCTACTTGTTAATGACTTTTATGTTGAGGTTTATTGAATGACTAGTTAGTTTTTATGTTAATGACTTTCATGTACTTGGTTAATCGCCTCTTTCGTCTGTACTTCATCTTGTTTGAATATGGTCCAACAGATATATGTGAGGGCAAATTAGACCCTGTTCGAATTGTACAGGGGCATATATGAGTCAGTTATAATAGTCATTTCTCAAACACTTTACAACTCCATATCAGTTTACTTACCTATTTGATAACTCCAAACCAGTATACTTATGCACTTATTTGACAACACCAAACTAATTATCACAGCAAATAAACTCAGTCATATACACAAACATTCAAATGAACGGGAATGACTTCATTGAATCCTTGCACAAAAACATAAAGCTTCATTACATAACCAAAGACAACAATTAAGCCACAATAACATTAACATTACATATCATTTCCTCCTGATCCAAAGAACAGAACATAACATCCCAATATCACACATGAAAATCCACATCATCTTCCGAAATTTAGCATTAAGCACAACCGAGTACTCTAAATCAACCACTTTCTTCATTAGAACATTTCTTTCCAATTTTAAGGCTTATATTCCTCCATGATCGACGAGCATCATAACATGTGTAACGACCCGACCTTTCGTTTTGAGAATTTACGATCCGTTCAGCGACTTAAGGTCCCGAGCAACTTCGTATATGTATTATGACTTGCGTGTATGGTCGAGTTTGGTTTTCAGATGATACGGGATTAAATTGAAAGAACAATTCTCATTTTTTGAAGCTTAAATGAAAAGAGTTGACCGGAGTTTAACTTTTGAGCAAACGTCTCCGGAATGACATTTTGATGGTGTCAATAGCTTTGTATAGTGATTTTGGACTTAGGCGTCCAAATTTGGATTTGGAAGTCCGTACGACAATTTGACGCATTTTGGTGAAAGCTGGAAAATGGAAGATTTTTAGAAAGTTTGATCGGGAAGTGACTTTATTGATATCGGGGTCGAAATTCAATTCCGAAAATTGGAACAGGTCCATTATGTCATTTATGACTTGTGTGCAAAATTTAAAGTCAATCGGACTTGATTTGATAGGTTTCCGCATCGAATGTAGAAGTTGGAATTGGATAGTTTTATTTAAGCTTGAATTGGGGTGTGATTCGTGTTTTTAGTGTAGTTTGATGTGATTTGAGGCATCGAGTAAGTTCGTATGATGTTTTAGGACTTGTTGGTATATTAGTTGAGGTTCCGAGGGCCTCGGCTGGATTTCGGATGGTTAATGGAATTTAATTTGGATATTTCTAGAATGTTTCTACGTCTTTTCTTAATAAGTGGCATCACATTAAGCAAATGAGCTCCAAATTCAGTTTTGATTGAAGCATTAGATCCCTATTGAATTTCGGAGCCATAGCAAAAAGAATCGTCGAATTCGGACATTGTATGAGAGAGTTATGCCAATATTTTTGTCGGGAAATATTTTCCGTCGTCGTCAGCGTCTAGGGTAGCGTAAGGCGGTATCCCTGGCGCTAGGACTTCTGGAGTTCTGGAAACGGCGCCACAAGCAGCGTCCCACGCCACTTGTGGCGCTACAAACAGCAAAGGCTCTATAAACGGGGGTTTTCTGCCATTTTTTAACAAAAATAGAGTTGGGGAGCTTGGTTTGGGCGATTTTCAAAGTCAAATTTCACCACACAACTTGGGTGTAAGTGTTCTTGACTCCCTTGTGGTTATATTTCATGGATCTATGGTTATATTCATCGTTTAATTCGAGTTTTGATGGAAGAAATTGAGATTTTTGCAAAATGTTTCAAAAACGAAAATTTTAGATTTGGAGTTCGATTCGTTACCGGAATTTGATAAAATTGGTATGGTTGAACTCGTATCGGAATGGGTGTTCGAATATCGTGAAAATTCTGTCGGGTTCCGAGAGGCGAGCCCTGCGTTGACTTTTTAATGTGAAATTTTAAGTCGACGTTTTATTATCCGAAATTGTTTCCAATGAATTTTAATGAAGTTATACAATCAATTTGGATAGATTTGAGCTGTCCAAAGGTCAATTCAAGCAAGAAGGCTGTTTTAGAATATCGGCCTAACTACAAAAAAGGTAAGTATCTTGCCTAACCTTGAGTGGGGAAAATCCCCTTAGTCATTGAGTCGTATGTGGAAATTCTGTGTTTGAAAACAATGTACGCGAGGTGACGAGTACGTACTTGGTTTATATGTACAAATTATATCGGTTTAAATTCATAGACACCCTTATGTATTAAATTAGAAAGTTTTTAGAACATAGTAAATCCTCTATTTGTCATGCCTAGTTCCTTGTATTTTATATGATAATTTGGTGTGATTGCCACTTGGATTTTATGTGAATTCTGTGTGTTTATTGATTTGATATTTCTTGAAATTTATTTTATTATGGATTTTCCATCTGCAAATAATTAATTAAATAAGCTAAAAAAAAAGGCGTTAATATATTTATCAAAATTTTGGATTAAAGAAGGTGTTGTCCAATGTTGAGTTACTTAATCATTTCTGTTATTGTTTTGAGGTTTTATATACATTGTATGGAGCCCTGGGCTATTTGCTTTAAAATTAATTGATTTTGTTGTATCTTTGGAGTTGGTTGTGGCAGGTGGGCAAATTGGGATATGAATTGTTGTATTGTGTTGTCGTTTAACCACTCTCCTTGATGTTATTTATGCTTCCTATGTTGCTTGTTAATGATATACATGTGCTTGGTAAGGAAGAGTGTAAAGCACAAAGAGTGATGCCGTGCCATTTGAGAGTGTAAAGCATGAAGAGTGATGTCGTGCCATTTGAGAGTGTAAAGCACAAAGGGTAATGCCGTGCCATTTCAGTTATATTATCATGTGAGGAAAAGTATAAAGCACGAACGGTGATGCCGTGTGTCACACCTCCTTTTCGTACACCCCCGAGGAGTATATAAAGGAATTTTTCCAATTAAAGTGACATTATTCGAAATGGAATTAATTGTTTAACTTTATCTAAGTCGTCACTTGGAATATTTAATTGATGTCCCAAGTCACCAATTTTTATCCCAAATCGAGGAAACTTTTGACTTTTCTTATGAAGTCTGCGAACCAGAAATTCTAAGTAAGGAATTCTGTTAACCCGAGGGAAGGTGTTAGGCACCCTCGGATTCCGTGGTTCTAGCACGGTCGCTCAACTGTTATAATCGGCTTATTATCTGATTTTAATACATGTTCCTAGCCTATGGTATGTTTACCTTTAACCCGCTTTTCAGAATCATTAGAGAATTGTAACATAAATTAAAATATGTCACGAACCACGTCACATAAATGCACCCGTAATCCGTAACACATTTTAATTTAACATTGAGATTTGGATTTGGGTCACATAAATGCTCACCCGAGTTTAGGAAATTAAAGTAACGTGCCTAAAGCAACTACGCATTTTTAACTCTTCGAGGGCCATGGAATTCTCTGAATAGCACACCTCGATTTTCTAAGGATTTTAATATTGATTAATGAGGGCCATGTATTTTGAAATTTTATTTAGCGTGGCGCACCTCAAATTATTTGAATACTTTTCTTATTTGAGTTTACTAAAATCGAGTCACCTAAAAGGTACCCTCGAAATTGGCATTGTTACTATGTTACGGGAACCGTACCCATAGTTACAATGTTATCAATCGCGCCTAAAAGCAAGCTACGAAAGTTTAAGGCGTTTAAGACTTAATTATTTTTAAATCTTATTTTTAACTATTAAGAGGGCCATAGGTGATCGTTGCTAATTACATGGCTCACCTCTATTAATTAAAAGAAAAGTTTATGGTTTCGCGCATTGGGCCAACCCACTAATCAATTCTATCAATTAACTTTCTAAACAAATTACACGGCCCAAACTAACATAACTTAACGTGATGTTGCAACATTAAAAGGCCGAAAATGAAATTTTTTAACTAATACACGATCAGATTCAAACCCATCAATTTAAGTACACAAATTAATATTTCAGATTCAAAGTCAATTATGATGTCTAGCCAAAAACCTGGCCAGATTGGGCTGACCCAAATTCCAGATGGAATTTCTAATGGGTTGGGCCCAGATGCCACTGGGGCAAACCAGCTTAAAAGCAGGCCCAATACCAGCCTTAAAACAAAACTGGACCTTCTGAACTGGGCTACAAATGAGCCCAAACATCACAAAGAACTGGATTCAACATATGCTCGCTTTGCATGAACTTTAACAAATTTGATACCATTCATAAGACCATAAGTAAGAAGAAATTAATTACAAAATCTCAATCAATTTGAATAAATTAACATCACAACTATGAATTTACTGATTGAATACAAAACTGATATACTATTACAAAACTTCATCCTTCCATCTTTGAACTTACAAAGATAACTACCCAAATTCCAACATATTAACAGTGACTAAACAGCCTTCTTCCCGCTCCTTCTTCAAATCTCAGTTTTAATTAATCAGAACAGGAGGAGATGAGATGAACACTACTTCTTACTTTAATTTAAATCAAAAAGTGTTAATTCTAATTATATTTTTGGGTTGAATAAACACTGTCTTTTAGCACATTAGGTATTCTATATTACAAAAATAGCACCCTTAGCATATTTCAGTAGCATGAATGACCACCAGTAGCTACTGGATCATTTCACAAATAATTTCAGTTAAGTTTTAACTAAACTACAACCAGCAAGAAAGCTGAAACTGATAGTGAAGCAGAAGCAGGGTAAGAAACAATCATAGACATAAAGGAACCCAAATATATAATGTAGCAGTAAGTTAGATTTCATTACAAGACTAGCGAAAAATTCCAAACAGTCACTAATACATGATTCATTAACAATGATCAGTCCAAGTATACAACATCCAGGATTTCAGAAATTGACAGGAAGAGAAATGCAAACAAATCGAACCATTAAACAAGTTAACCATATGAAGCATAAGCAGTAAACGATTTGATTTCATTCATAATATCAATCTAAAGCTAAAGTTGTTCGAACATACCTATGCGGCAGCAAATAGATTCTATCTAATCGACAGTAAGCAGCAGCAATCAAACAGCAATCACAGCTCGATCCACTTCGAAAATTAAAAATGCAAGAGATTAAGCAAAACACTCAGGATTTTACTGTCCTCTTATGATTCTAGTTCTTTTTTCGAAACAGTAATGGTATCAATGCAGTCCAGTGAGTCTGTGAGTGTATGCGTATATGTGTGTGAGTATGAGAAAAATGGGTGCATCCTTCTAGGGAATCAGAGTGTATGTGTGTGTGTGAGTCCTCTCTCCCAGTGAAAAAATCTGAACCCCCCTGTATATGCAAAAATCACAGAATAATTTTAAAATCTGTTTGTTATCAAAATCTCAGAGAATCTTCCCTCCCCCCGATCTGTTTTTTTGTGTGCATGTGATCCAAAACCTCTTTCTAACATATTTCTGTTATTACTTCTTAAAATATCTCTTTTCACCCAAATGTTTTCCTATTTTACTTATTTATTTGCCATTAAAGACCTCTCAGAAGCTTCTATTTGTTACTAACAGATTACCCAAATTAAACTCCTTAAAGTTCTGATTTTACTATATTAAACTTTACGGGTCGAGTCGACCCGACCCAACTCTGTCCCCTTCCTCTTTTATGGGCTTTGATTTTTAGGGGCCCAGATTTCAGAAATGCCCCCATTCGTTCATAGCCCTTTCACAGAGTCTCAATGACTCGGTCCGTTTCAAACCAAAATAACAAAATAACCACGAAACAGGAACGGACAGACCTTGACCCAAAAATTAAAATTAAAACTGGAAAATTAAAGAAAAAGGGGTAGAATATGAGAAACATTAACAAATAATTAACAAAAAACAAAAAAAAATGAAAAAAGAAAGGAGAAGAAGATACCTCGGACCAAGCATCTTTTAAAAAATCTAATTTTTAAGCCAAAATTAACCTTAACCATGTGTTCTTATTAAGAACACACGGTCAAAGTCCATTTTAACTTTAAATCGGCTCCAAAAAAGCTTTGATTTACAAGTTTTGGACTTTAGGGTTCTGATTTTCGATTTGAAATCGAAGGAGTTTCAGGGGTTTTTGGTTGAAACGGGTTATAGATTTGGGATGAGGGGGTGATAATGGTTATTGGGTGTGATTTTGGGCAGATTTTGGAAGTGATTTGGGTGAGAAATAGTTGTGGCTTCACTGAGGGTTTAGGGGCGGCTAGGGTTAGGTTTTGTTTTCAGAGGGGGTATCGTTTGGAAGATGGGAAATGGGGTAGGGGGTTAGTTCCGACATTTATATAGTCAAAGGGAATCAGTTCCGAGCCGTTAGATCTGTTGAGATTAACAGCTCAGATCATATGCTCAATCCAACCGCCGTCGTTTGGTTTTAGGGGGAACTGGGTCTTGGGCCGATCTGGTGATTTCCATTTGGGCTTAGTTTAAAAATGTTTGCCATTCCGATTTCTTCTTCTTTTGTTTTGTTTTCAATTTATTGTTTTTAATTTTCTCTTTTATATATATATTTTTTTTAAAACTAAGCATCTTAATTAAAAATCCTAAACTACCTAAAATGTAAAATTAAACTAAATAACTAGTTATAAAAATTATAATAACACTTAATTCTAAGAATTAAAGATTAAAGATTAAAAAGATTTTAAAAATGACTATTTTTCGTGATTTTCTAGTTTTACAAAATAATTACTAATTTAATCCTAACAATGTAAAAAAATAAATCCTAAATGAGATGCGCGATATTTTTTTATATTTTCATGATTTAATTAATTAAGAATTAAACACACGAGAAAAATATAAGTAATTTAAAATCTACTAGGATTCCTAAAAAAAAACACGAATAATAATTAAAAAGCTATTTTTGATTTTATGGGAGCATTTCGGGTACGGCAAAAATCACGTGCTCACACCGTGCCATTCTTAATATGTATGAAGGATAATGCCGTGCCATTTCATTTATATTATCATGTGAGGATGAGAGTAAAAGCACGAAGGGTGATATCGTGCCATTATTTTTATATTATCATATGTTCATGACACGAAGTGTGTTTCCGTGCAGGTGAGGACAAGAGACATATATTATATTGTGATATCTTTTCATTGTGCATACATTCATGCCTTTATTTGGAGCTGTTATTATGCACCTATATTTTTTATGTGTCTTGTAGTCATTGTTGCTTTCTGTGAGCCTCCCACTTTATTTCTTTTATTGTTATTGGCATTTTTTCTACCTAGTTGGTATGTTATATGTATGCACGGTGGGAAATAGATAAATGCACGAAAGGTGTTGCTGTGCCAATTGATTTGATCTACATATATATATATATATATATAGGATGAGAATGAGACAAGTGCACGAAGGTATTACCGTGCCATTCGATGTGATATGTTGAATATATTTCTCACTCTAGGAAAGTTAAATGAGGTGTCACGTGGTGACTCTTACTTGAGAGAATAATATTTGAAAGGTATTTACTTGAAAAAATTATATTCGAAAGATATTTACTGGAAAGAATTATATTTGAAAGATATTTATTTGAAAGAATTATATTCGTAAGATATTTATTTGAAGGAAGAATATTCGGGATATATTTAATTGTACGGATTACATTCTAAAGATTTTTTTTATTTGAAAAACTTATAGATAAAAGATGTATATTTAGAAGAAGACTTGATTAATTGGCTGTACTTGTGCTTATTATTTGTTTGAGCAATATTTATGGTGTTCATGTTGCCTTGCTGTTTATATCACTAGTTGATTATTGTTGCTATCACTGCTATTTGTCTTTCTATTATTTTTGTATGCTATATTGCACAGGTTATTTGACTAGTGAATGTCTTGACTATACCTCGTCACTACTCCACCGAGGTTAGTATTGATACTTACTGGGTACCGACTGTGGTGTACTCATCCTACACTTCTGCACATTTTTGTGCAGAGCCAGGATTGGAGATATCGGATTCGGACAGAGGTTAGAGTGTGATCGCAAGGATTTAAAGTAGATTTGCTTGATCGTCCTAGTCCCTTGGAGTCTTTCCATTTTATTGTACTGTCAACTCTTCGAACAGTATTGTATATTCAATCTTTAAGATCATTGCATATAATCAGTTAGAGTTCGTGACTCAATACTACCAGTCTTGGAAGGTTGTTATAATTATTTCCGCTGTTGGTTTTGACACTTGTATTAAATAGAAAAAAAATGGCTAGAAATGTAATTGTAATCAGCTTACCTAGTTCATTAACCTAACAGCCATATTAGGTAAAGATTGGGGGTGGGGCAGGGGGTGTGGTGGAGAAAAAAGACGGGTGGGAGAACTTTTTTAAATCCAGGTGGCTTTGATAATTAGGTTTTGAATTTTTAAAATGCAAAATTAAATTCCACGTGGATTTATGAGTTTTCCGTTAGCGACGGACGACATATACGAGCCCATTTGTTCACGGCAAAGGCAGAGTAGAGACCAACTTTTAACGGAGGGTTAGCCTATCATATTTCATATAGTAAAGGGGCATTTAGGCCCTTTTCCGTTTAATTTATCTACAGAAAAGTCAAAGTTTTACTATTTATTAACTGATTTCGGTTGGAGTGTTAAAAAATTGGACGTAAATTGTAATCTCGGGTTTGCTAAATTAACCACAACTTCAGTCGGTTTAGTTATAAAAAAAACATAATTTTTGGCTCTTTCCAACCGACTTTGGACAGTTTTCTGAATTATTTACCTTCCTATGGAATTCAGTCGGAAACTTGTAGACGACTTTTGGGAAATTTGTAGTAGTGTCCTTAGCTCTTTCCATTCTTTTGAAGAACCAATATGTTCATAGAGTTCTCAACTCTTACCGATCAAGGGCACCACAACGGGTCAAAAAAATTATACTTTGTAAATAAGAAAAAGTATAATTCTTAAAATATATTTATAATTCTTGAATCCCTTTAATTTGATATAATGAAATCTACAAGTGTAGTGGCAAAGATGGTTCAAAAAGTACCTTGTGTTACATATTCAAATCAAGTTTTTTGATTTTTCATGCAATCCAGGAGTTTGAATAGGTTTAAGAAGACTAAAAACTCGCCGTCAAATACTCTGTCAAGAGTCCACAACAAAACAATAAATCTAGTGAAATTTCACAAGTGGTGTTTGTGGAAGTTAGTGTGTACGAAGACCTTATCTCTACTTTGTGCAGGTAAATAGATTATTTTCGATAAACCCCCAGCTCATGCCAGCATAATCGCAAAAATAACAATGAAGAATTAGTCTTTGATCAATATAGGAGGTCAATATATAACCTTGGAAAAAATACAAAAATTTGAAATTGAAGAGAAATCTTTTCTATCCACAAAATGAAATTTAAGAGAAATCTTCATCATTTTCACTCTGATTTTTAAAGTGTATCCACAAATTCAATTACCTTTTCATTTAGTTTTTTGGATTGTTATATCATATTTTCACTTTCTATATTTAGAATCAAAAGCATAAGTTGATGAACTATGATGTATGTAAGAAGTTAAGTCATGCCATACAAAACAAAAAAGAAAAAGAATAAAAGAAGTAATTTGTCTTCATGCAATTAAAATACACGAAAAATGGGATAAGATTTTCAATCATTATTTTGGAGTCTTTATTATTTTCAGCAACTAAAGAAAATTTTAATAAACCAATTATTCCCGTGTATAATTACACAGTCTTAATTATTGTGTAAAAGTTTTCTAATAGCTCCAGTTAGAGAAATGTTAATAGCCTCCTCCTGCTTATCGCAACTGCAATGTCCATTCTGGCAAAAGGGGATTGCACCATGACTGCAAGAATTAAAGCAATCCCTAAATGTTGTGCATGGTTCACCAAACAAGACTGAACCTTCCACACTCTGTAAGCCTATAACAAATATTAATTAAAAATTTTGTTATAAAATATTACAAATTGTCACGATCCAAAACTAGCATATCGTGATGGCGCCTAACGTGATACTAGGCAAGCCGACATTTACGAATCAACTCTAACAATTCAAATAGAAATGGATTTTAAGCGGCTTAAATAGTGAAAACTTCTCATAAACAAAATAGAACATCCAAAGCACAATGCAGAAACTCCCAATATCGGGATGTCACTGAGTACATGAGTATCTAAATATCACAAGTCTGAGAAAAATAATGTCTATCAAAATCCAAAACTAAAGACAACAAGTGGAAGGATAGGGAAGGAGAAACAAGATCTGCGAAAACGCCGGGCAGCTACCTCGAAGTCTCCGACAACTGCGCAGTGAACCAACACCCACCGTATTCGAAAACACCTAGATCTGCACACAAAGTGCAGAGTGTAGCGTGAGTACAACCAACTCCGTAAGTAACAATACTAAACAAAGAACTGAAAGTAGTGACGAACTTTACAATTCTAGTAGCATGCTTTCAAGTTCGACAATTTAAGTTCAATCAGTTACTTCATGACAAGTTTAAGTGAAACATAGTGTAATATCTTTCAGAATTTTCAAGACAGTGATGCATGGCAGCTAAGTGCAACAATAAGGAAGTCAAATACATCATCTCAGGGCTATAGTCACTCAACCACCCATATACTCCGCACTCAGCACTCGCACTCAGTAGGTACCTGCGCTCACTAGGAGGGTGTACAGACTCCGGAGGGGCTTCTTCAGCCCAAGCGCTATATCAAGCCAATCATGGCATAAATCAATGAAACATGCTGCGGCGTGCAACCCGATCCCACAAAAAAAACCTCTAAGGCTCATTGCAGCGTGCAACCCGATCCTCACATATACAGCCATAAGGCTTGTTGCAGCGTGCAACCCGATCCACATATATACGTATATCACTCACAATTCGGCACTAAGGCCCCAACTCAATCATAACCTCTCCAGTCTCTCGGGCTCTCAGAAATTATGAATATCAGCCCAAACAAAAATGAAGTAATATATCAACAAGGAACAAAAGGGACTGAGATATGAGATATGATATGCAAGTAAAACGGAGACTGAGTACAACAACAATTTAGCAGACAATTTAACATGTAACACGGCCTCTGAGGGCCCCTTCAGTACCAGCATATAGCCTAAGCATGATTTCTAACAGGATTTGCAGTTCAATTTCTATATCACGTGAAAAATTTACAGATATCAACAGATTAATCATCTATACGGTTCCATGAAATGGGTCAAGCCTTAATTCCTACGGTGCACGCCCACACGCCCGTCACCTAGTATGTGCGTCACCTCAAAACACAAAATTCGGGGTTTCATACCCTCAGAACCAAATTTAGAATTGTTACTTACCTCAATCCGAGCAAATCTCTACTCCAATACACCCCTGCCTCGTGAAACCGCCTCTGAATGTCTCGAATCTAACCATAAATAATGAGACACAATCAACACGGGCTAACGGAATCAATTACACTAGAAAATGTGAAGTTATTAATCAAAATCTGAAATCGGCTCAAAGNCCCAGGCCCATTTCTCGAAATTCGACAAAAGTTGCAAAACCCGAAAGCTCATTCAACAATGAGTCTAACCATACCAAATTTATCAAAATCCGATACCAAATCGTCACCCAAATTCCCAAATGAAACCCTCCAAATCCCTAGCCCAAACCTCCAATCTACACCTTAAATACACACCAACTAGGGAAACAATCAATAGGGAAACAAGATTGTTGATAAAAAACGAACACAAGGGACTTACCTCAAGAATCCCTTCGAAAATCCTCTCCAAAATCGCCTTAGACCGAGCTCAAAATATTTGAAATGGAGAAAAAAACGCGAACTTATTTTGAACTCTACCCAGCTAAACCGCTTCTACGGTTCACTTAACCGCATCTACGACCACTCACGCTTCTGCGGAGTCCAGTCCGCTTCTGCGGACACACTTTTGCGATGAGCTGTCCGCTTCTGCGAAGCTGCCTCACCAAGCGCCCTTACTCTTCCACGATCAAACGCCCGCAGGTGTAGGACCGCTTCCACGGTCCACCTGCCGCTTCTGCGATCACAGCCTCAACCAAGCCTGGCCGCATTTGCGATGGAAAGGTTGCTTCGGTGAGCTCGCACCTGCGATGAGGCTTCCGCAGGTGCGATTACACCAGCAACTTCCAACTTCAGCAATTCTCTAAGTTTCAAACTTGATCCGTTAACCACCCGAAATCAACCTGAGGCCCCCGAAACCTCAGCCAAACATATCAACAAGTCCTAAAATATGTTACGAACTTAGTCGAGCCCTCAAGTCACCTCAAACAACAACAAAACACGAATTGCACATAAATTCAAGCCTAAGGAACTTTGAACTTTCAATTTTTCTATAAATGATGCCGACTATCAAATCACGTCCGATTGACCTCAAATTTTGCACATAAGTCACAAATGACACCATGGACCTACTCCAACTTTCAGAATTGGAATCCGACCCCGATATCAAAAAGTCCATTCCTGTCAAACTTTCTAAAAATTCAACTTTCATCATTTCAAGCTTAATTGAACTACCGACCTCCAAACACAATGCGGACACGCTCCTAAGTCCGAAATCACCTAACGGAGCTAACAGAATATTCAAAACTCCATTCCTGAGTCGCTTACACATATGTCAACATCCAGCCAACCTTTCCAACTTAAGCTTTCAACCATGAGACTGAGTGTTTCAATTCATTCCAAAAGCTCACCGGACCCAAACCAACTATCCCGGCAAGTCACATAACAGATATAAACTACAAAATAAGTAGTAAATGGGGAAACATGACTACAACTCTCGAAATGACCGGCCTGGTCGTTACATAAATTTTATGTTTAAGTAGAAAAATACAAAAGTAGTAAAAGTCGTGTAAAACAAGTGTTACAAGACAATAACACAACTTTATAGGCCGGTTTAGGAAAAATATGATAAGTTGCAGTGTCTCAAATCCCAAACTATTTTGGATTTACTATATTAATTATATACTTGAAACTCCAAAAATTAAATTAAGTTGTATTATGAAATACTTTTATGTTAAGAATTCAATTTCTTATTTAGGCATACAAACATGTATAAAATTAGAATTTTCATTTGATGAGAAAGTAAAAGAGGGAAAAATATATACCTATTGTGATAAGCATCAAACAAACCATGGAAAACAAAGTGATGGATGCCTTCCTCGTAGCCATATTGAAAACTGAAAAGTGTGCAACAAATTTTTGATGAGTTATAACTTGTATAAATACCTATCACTTTTCTTGCTATAGATAGTTCTGAGAATCACAAATTGAGATAAGTGCAATCTGAAATAAGTTTGAGAAGAATGACAAGTACTTTATTTATGATAGATTGAGGAAGTTAGAAATTAATTTGGTTTCCATACGGATACACCCACATTCCTTGTAGTAATGCAGCAAAATTTAATAATAGGTCCAGCTATAATCAATAATATACCAACTTACCAAAACAAAGAAAAGGAAAGAAAGTAAAAGTCCAAAATGTGTAGGCTAAAATTTTTCAATGTAAAATGATAAGGATTACATGATTATGAAAACCTTTTTGGACAAAATATATTGTGTACTTTGTGTGAAGAAAATTTAGCCAAGTTTATTGTGTTTTTTGAAAACTTTTAGAAGTATTTTTTTATTATATTTTTTCAATAATAGTTTCAGAATACGATTTTTAATTTTCATTGCTTTAGTTAATTAATGTAAAATAAAAATAAATTAAAAAATTATTTATTTTAAATATTTTCTTTCATACCAAATACACCCTTAGAATCACATTCCACATTTTAAACAAAAAAGTGCTCTCACATAACTAATTGTTGGTATATGAGAAGGTTAGACCAAAATTAAAAGTTCTAAAAATTGAGGGACCACAATTGTAATTTTTCCATTTTCCTTATGTCACTCTAGAGGAGCCTAGACTCGACAAAAAAAACAACTGAAACCCCTCTCCCTAAAATACATTGATTTTCATAGCAACATTTCTTCGAGACAAACCTGTAAGTATTACGTATTCACTTGCCTTGTTTTAGATTTTGGGCTACCATTGAATTCTCAATTTTTATTTGAATTTAATAGCTCGATTGATCTTTGTACGAGGATTTCTTGAATCTTAGTTATATTGGATCTGAATAAGATTGTAATGAAGAAATTTTGAAGTTGGGTTTGTAGGTTTAGGTCTTTATGTGATTTCACTCATCAGACTTAGCCCTAGTGCAGGATTCTTGATTCTTCTGTTTTGGGGTTTCTCTATTCTGCTTCAAGATTCAATATTTCTGTGGATTTAGTATTGTATTTGATTAATTACATATTCCAGAAGGAAGAAAAAAAAGAGAAATAAACAAGACAAAGTTGTGTCCTTGTAAGCATTTTAGCGATAAAGTTGAGGAAGGAATTGTGAGTAGCTCAGGTTTCTTCAAATGGGGAAACCATTAATTTACGAGATATTGGAAAAGCCAGCAACGAGTTGTGTAATTGGAATATGCAGTGCAATTTGGTTCTATATTCAGAAATCAAATATTGGTTATTCACATGTTGGTATGAGTTATGAAACTGCTGTGGAAGGTCATCATTGGAGGATAATAACATCAGCGTTTTCGCATATTAGTGTGCTTCATCTTGTTTTTAATATGAGTGCACTTTGGAGTCTTGGAGTTGTTGAACAACTGGGACATATAGGTCTTGGAGTAGAGTATTATCTTCATTATACATTGGTCTTGGTTCTTCTTTCGGGCATGCTTGTCGTGGCAATGTACCATATTTTGATTCAGAAATTTAAGCTTGAGTATTTTCGGAGAGTTACTGCTGTTGGATATTCTTGTGTGGTGTTTGGGTGGATGACGATTCTTTCAGTTAAGCAACCGTCGTCAAAACTGAATCTTTTTGGTTTTCTTTCACTTCCCATTAGTTTTGCGCCATTTGAGTCACTCATATTTACTTCTATTATTGTTCCTCAAGCGAGTTTTCTTGGGCATTTATCGGGAATTATTGTTGGTTATGCTGTTGGTTGGGGTCTGATACATGGGATGAACAATTACTGGGCGGTTACACTGCTGGGATGGACTGTGGTTGTGTTTGTTTTCAGTTTGAAAAAGTCTGCTACATTTGATTTGAACTTTCTTGAGATTGAACCTGTCACCGATCCCTCTTTGCCTTCTGTACGGTTTCTTGCAGCTGGAAATGGTAGAACTTTACAGATGAGTACATTAGCAGATACTGGCGCCAATCTTGTATAACTTTCACTGCTTACTTGGGGATTACAATGTATTTATTAGTATTGGGATTTTGAAGGATGACTGGTTTACCTGCCCAGTAATCTCAACAATTGTCATTTAGACGACAATATGTTCATTGATTCTTGAAACACTCGTCTGTTTAGGTAACCACTGTCATGTTTAAGTGTGTTGGACAAAGCTGTTATTAACATATTTATAGATGCACCATAGTATTCCACTTAACACTAAATTTTTGTGGCCATTGTGTTCCATCCATGCATGCATTCCAATTCTTTGTTAAATGATTTGGGAGGGTGAAAATTGCAAATATCAAAAGAATTTCTGTTAGTCTGTTTTTTAGGCTACGTAATGAACAATTATATTTACTGCTGTCAATTTCTGTCCATTATAATGCTTATTTTATGTCAGAGTAGATTCATGGATTTTGCTTCTACTGTCAAAGCCTTTGTTGCGCGGACTCTCCAAAATGCTGCCGTACCCGTATTGGATCCTCCCAAAATGCACTACTTTTGGAGGATCCGACATGCACCCGACAACATTTTTGGAGAGTATGAGCAACATAGGTCAAAGCTTCAAGCTTAGTTGCTTATTCTCTGTGCTTTGTGCTACAGCCCCACCCCCATTACTCTCCCATGAATGAAACAGAAAGCAAAGAAAACATGGAGACATTCAATACCTAGTCAAGAAAAGAGTCTTATGTTAAGGATGAAGATATCCTTCAAAGAGAAAAAAGGACTGCTTCAACTATCTAAGTTTTGTTTATGAATGAAATTTGGCCCTTTGGGAAGTTTCCGGAAACTGCAAAAGAGATTTATTTGTCAATCTTGTCCTTGAGAAAGCCTAATATGCAATTTCTTCTAGAGTTTTACCTATTAAGACTTTTGGCCAGTGCTTGCCTCACAATATAGAGGATACCAGATGTGCAGAAAACACTTTTGACATGTTATTGGTTGCTAACTTAATCGGTTAACTTTTCATTCT
Source organism: Nicotiana obtusifolia (assembly GCA_002018475.1). Lineage (NCBI taxonomy): Eukaryota > Viridiplantae > Streptophyta > Magnoliopsida > Solanales > Solanaceae > Nicotiana > Nicotiana obtusifolia. Next base: position 197,952 of record MCJB01023090.1, on the reverse strand, counting down.
TTTCTTGGGATTGTTTTAGTGATATACTTTAATACCTAGATCATTCTTTTAGTCCAGTCTCTTGAATCATTTCTTAGCTTTGTTAATGGGATGTATGCTTAAATTTTATCTCATGGAGTATATGTTCTCATGTTTGATCTTTATAGGACCTTATATTAGCTAGTTTTGGGTCAGGGGGTATCCTTGTACCTTCATTGAGCAGAATAAGTTGGAACCTTTTTTCTTAAATCTTTTGGAAAATCATAAATTTGCAATATTTGGAAGGTTTCCCCCATATTAGGTAGTTTTGGGTCAGGTAATATCGTTTGCTCTCATTTAGCAGGCGAGGCAAGGGGGTCTCCGTCTCTAGTAAGATTGTGTCCAATATCCGGTAATCTGACCCTTACCTCTTCTGATGATTGACTCGTATTATCCTTTGCTTTATCACAGGTAGTCATTCCCCCGTTCCTTTAGTTTTTTGAAACTGTCTTCTGGAAGATCATAATTTTGCAATCTTTGACCTTTCACCCTGGCTCCACTGTATTTCTACGTGGGAACTGCTGATGCAGAGTTCAGTCATTAATCAGACTTCGTTTTAAGCCGCCAACAGAAGCATTTTGATTTGAACTTTTAGTTATCTTTGCAAAATCATGGAGCTTCTGGCTGCGCAAGTCCGAGGGGTGTGCTTTCTGCGTTTTAAATCACGTAAAATTTGGTTTGTCCTCATGAGAGTATTTTCTGTATTTGGTTTCTCTCTTTGCTTTTCTTCTTCTTTTTTTCTCTTTATTTATTTCTTCCGGCAAATATAGTTGTTCTATCCAAACATTTTCAATCAAAGAATATGTTTCCTTACATCAAACAATAAGGGATTGCTGAAGAGAAAAAAGAATGGAAAAGAAACAGTGTATAACCAATCAAACCCCTTCAAATTAGTAACCTATTGTTACCGAGCAATCGATATAAACAAATAAAAATCAATATCAAGAATACAAGTGAATGAGCAGCTGGTGAAGAAGTGGGTTTTCAGAAAGAAATGAGAAAATGGTAGAGGCCAATACAGCCGAAGAATGTTACTGCAGTTTCCCAGAGCTGTATGCATATGTTTGTAGTATATAATTCTACTGCCACAAATATTTGTTAGCCATCACAAGCAACAAGAGACCAATAATAAGATTCCTCACGCCTGAAGTCAAAGAACCTTTCAAGAAATTCGTCGAATTTACAGTGTCGAGGTCTGCAGTGTTCAAATATTAAGAAATGTATATCAGTCTATGCAGTAAGAATATGAGCAGAAAAGCTGTCCTCTCAAACATCCAAGAAAGAATACAATGAGGGAACTTTCTAATGAAGAACACAAAGAGAGCAAGGTATATAACGCAAGGAAAATGACAATGTTGTCTTCATTGGAAAGAGGACATGATCCAAGAGAAAACCCTAATCTTGGTGTCCGGAGAAAAGAAAAAAAAAGGAGTTTCAGCAGCATGCCAGCAACAATACACGAGCTCCATATGCATGTTTAAACAATGAAATTAAAAACAAAATCTTTCTGAGAGAAAATGTAATATGATGCTGCGTTAACATATTTATAAGAAAAACATTTGCAGATTATAACATTTTCTCTGGATTTTAGATGCAGCATATGTTGGAAGAGTGACACTTGAAGGATAGGCAACACTGAATAGGCAGAAAAGCCTAGTACATATACCTAGTCATGATTGAACTCATTGTTTATATCTTTTATTAGAAGTCATTTGCAAAAAAGATATGCCAGTTACTACAACCATTGGCACTATACATAAGGGAAGCATCTCACTTGTGCGGCGTGAAAAGAAGCAGAAAAGAGAAAAATAAGATATGTAAAATCTACTCTGGATGCATTACTGGTCAGAGGAATTCATTTTGGACATGATTTTCAAAAACCATGATCAAAAGAGTTTGAAGCTTCATAGACAACATCAACTTAAGAATCCACACTTCAGAGAAAATTTTCTTAAACTATTGCTATGGATGGAAGAAACAATCAGAGGAAATCCAGAACAAAGGGAAACTAGCAACAATTTTGCTCAAAGAAATCATAACTACCATTCAAGAAGCTTCAACTGACTGAAGGAAAATTCTCAGGAAGAGGAAGAATTGGGAACTTTATATACAATGGAATTAAACCAAAAATCTTTTGCGTGATTTTCTCTTTATGCTTTATTTTTGCTAACCCGAGGAAGGATGTAAAAGAAAACCTAGTAGACCAATTTTTAGTGTTGAAAAATTAGATCAAACCATGATTTGCCAAACTCTTAGCAGTTGCCATGCTTAGCAATGTAAGAAAGGTATCATCTTACCATGGTAAGTTTTATACAAAGGAAAGGATGAACTCGGAATTCAGAAATTTAGCCATGAAACAGGCGCTTACATTTTTTTTTGGGGTGGTGGTGGTTGGGGGGAGTGGGGTG
>MCJB01023090.1:180107-191492 GCA_002018475.1 Nicotiana obtusifolia | reverse complement strand
AAAAAAAAAAAAAAAAAAACTACTTTATGTGGTTTATCTTGGCACTTTGAATTCCTTCACATAAATTGATTTGAGACAGAGAGAGTACCAACTTTATCTAATCGACTAAATACTTAAATCCACCACTCACGACATAAGTGGATGCCTCTACTTTATTACTTTTTCTATAAAAGCTTTATTAACGGAAACCATTTCTTTAGGGCAAGAACTCCTTTGTGGTTTGTTTTACTCTTAAAAAGGTAAATGTAATTCCCGTTGTAGAAGTTATAAAAAATCGCCATTCACTTGCTCAGGTGAGTTGGCCAAACATAGTCTTGAAGACGAGAGGACATGGAGTCATAAGTTGTATTCATGCAAGAGGGGAGCACAGTTTGAAATGAATCAAAACATGAAGTACAATTTAGAATTTGAAAAGGTTACTTCATAGGCAAACGTTGGAAATTAGTTCCACCCTGCAATTTTTCTCAAAGTGATAACAGATTCAGAACAGACAGTTATAAGACAAAACCAACAGGTATCCTCAATGATCGCGAGGAGCGACATGCCTCAAATATAATTAGTAGTAATATGTGAACACTGACAATATGAGAGAAATACTGGAAATTACTTGATGTCTTAAAAAAGACCACCACAAAGAATATTGGTAATATAAGAAGAAAATCATGTCGAGCACAATGACTTGCCATAGAATGGGACTTGCACAATTTTCAACTAATAAGTCAATGACCCTACAACGTAGCACTAAAATGCAGATGAAGCTAACCAACCTAATTAAGAGTAATAAGCTGAGCTACATGAAAAACACATGATGCTTTTGAAACATAGACTTTGAGCTAGATGAAAACACATGATGATTCTGAAAAAATAGACCAACTCTATACTCTCTGGCCAACAATGCCTGTGCGTTTTTCAATCCTTTGATATAGCACTAGTATCAGAAGCATTATCATTTTGAGGAGATGACAGTGAACTTCTCGAATTCATATCTCCTGCTTGGTGCAGTTGTTCTTGCAGTTGTTGCTGGTGTTGCAACTGTTGCTGCTGCTGAAACTGGTGGAGCTGATGTTGCTGAAACTGGTGTTGTTGCTTATGAGAATGTATCTGGAGCTGCTGAAGCTGTTGCGCAGCCAACAACGTATGCATCGCATGGTTGTTAGAGTAAAATTGCTGACTGCCTCCGAAGGATGTTGGGAAGTTCATCATAGGTCCACCATTTGCAATGCCTTGTCCAGTTAGCACTTTCAGATGCTGTATCTCCTCTTTTAGAGCGTCATTCAATGCTATATATAGAAAATAAAGAGAAAAAAAACAGAGCAGAATATTAGAAACCCTCCAGACAAAAACCCAAACTACTTTTGCCCTCAGCTTCTTTTTGATATATTAAAGAAACTAAGAAAACATTTAAGCAAATTCATAAATCAACGAGGACGATTTTGGACAGATAGCAATGACTTGTCTACTAATCATTCGTAGCACATCCGGCACTAGGAACTCAAGACATCAACCTCTTCCAAAGGTGTAATTGTCAGACTTGTAAAAGATGCACATTGAACAAGATGAAGAGCTCATAGAGTAATTTTGACAAAATTTCTAGAGAAACATCTTGTGGCAATTTATGCGTACTGCAGATTAGCAAGGAATTAAACTAACAAAAATCTGCTAATGTCTGAAAGTTGCAAGCAGAACAAAGGACAGCAGGCAAAATGGTGTGATCCTTCAAATCTTCTGTTTGTGAAGGTAACGATTATATTGAATATTGGTCTTCTACAGTTTTTCACTTAAGCTTTTAGCCATTCACTTTTTCTGTTTCTGGCCTTTCTCCCCTTTTGGAAAGGAAAGGGTAGTACACGTGAAGGAGTAGCTCAATTGAGAAGTGAATTAAGACAAATATCATTAGACGGAAATCTCCCAACACATTCACATGCCAAAAGTCGCGCGCTACGAATTCCCCTTTTCACCCAAGTTGCAAGAAGAATCAGTTATTCAGGAATTCCTGTTTAAGGAATTTACAGATACAGAAAAGTTGCATAGCTACTAATCTTAGAGAAGTGTTTTCCAATGCTTATGTTCCTCAGTAGTAAGTATGATAAATTTCATTTCATCATCCACATAGGGTTGCATCCGGGATTTGGCTGAAGAAGTTGGAAAAAAGCTGAAGAGATCATGGAGATGAAATAGTTTTCAGAGAGAGACAAGGAAATTTATGTTAGGAAAGTGCTCTAATCAGCCTAGTATGATCTCTTACTAAGTACAAGCAAATAAGTCCTGTTGAGTTCAATGCTGTCAAGGGCATTACAAGGTGATTTATAGCCTGTTGGTGTCTTCTAACCTATCCATTTTTTAATGGATGAAACAGAGTATTACCTAATACATGGGCTGCGCCCATCATGAGACTAAATATATGAGTTTCTAAATATTTACTTGGCAACCAGGTCCTATTAAAAATTATGTTTAGCCTTGTCAGGTAATATGTGGTGTGTTGGTTTCTGTACAACAAGATCAGAATTACTAGTAATTTTTACCAAAACATCAATACTACACTGGATGTGAAAGTGATGAAGTAAATCAAAATTAATTTCACTTTCTTCTCAACTCGTGGAAAAAGTTTCAGAAATCAACAATAGCCTAAACCCAACCAGACCTTAATTTGCATTTGACCAATAATCCCCTTTTGAATCAGCTTGAATGGTCAAACTAAATATATTCAAGAATACCAATGAAGAAATGGCAACCACTATCCAGACAGATGAAAAGACAATGTCTAATGGGGAAAATATTACTGAAGTCATGTTCAGATTCTTACCATCTTGCAAGTGCACCTGTTGTTCCATTGTTTGTAAACGCAATTTAAGTTCACTGTTTTCAGCAGTCAGACCATTTGTATCCCTCTGTTTCATGTGGAAACAAAAGCAGACATCTCAGAATCCATAATCTTATAATACACGTAGAGAAAAAGTTAAAGATACATATATCTGTACATTTCTACAAATGCAAGCAGATGCTGCAGACACTAGACCAAGCACTTATTTACAAGCATCACTTCAATTACACCCAAACCCGTGTTCCACAACAGAAAGCAAACACGAATAGAAAGAGGAACAGAAACAAACAATTACAGGGCAGTGAGAGCAACTGATATGCACCTGCAATAGGGTCAACTGAGCAGACAAAGTAGTTGTTTCTGTTTGCAAAGTCTGCACTTTTCTCTCAAGCTCTGCTATATACCTCATTTTCCTTTCCTTTGATCTTGCAGCTGACTGCCTGTTGGCCCAAATCCTGTTGCACAGCATAAACAAAAACAATGATGAGAGAGAATACAACTGGAGATTTGTTTAAGTGAAACGAACAGTTCGACTGGGACAACCAAACTAAGCTTAGAATACTGAACCATCCCATGATCCTGTCTCTTTTCTCTAATCTTAGTGACACGGTTACCCTATAAAGAAAAAAATTCTATGGCATTTGTCTTTATATTAGCCCTATAAAGACGATATACAACTCTCACACTTCACATGGTTTCTGTTGCCTGCTTCAAACTCCCTGGAGGGACCCACAACTTTGATCTTACATATTCTCTCTCTCTTTTCCCAGCCTCCCTCTAATGGAAAACAAGTCAAAATTTCCTAGAAAGGCAGGGGAAGGGCAGTGGCAGTGTGCCCTCCTCACCAACAATGGAGGCCAACTTTAGCTAATTTAGAGGAGTCATGAAAGCTGGATTTTGGTTCTTAGAGGTGGATTTCTACACACCATAAATGAAATCCAACTTCTGGAGAGATTCCTCTTCTGCAGGCTCAAGGAGAGCAGGAGAGAACAAGAAATAGAACAGAAATGTTCTGGGGAATGTGAGGCACTTGTTGACACAGTTATGGTAGAGGGCCAGAAGGGCCTTGTCTCTCTATACTCTTATTTTCCTTTCTAACAACTTTCATCATTTCACCATCTTCTCTAGCCATTGAAGGGAAAAACTTGATAGAAGAGACCATAGTCAAACCTTTAGAAGTTCGATGACAAAAACAAAAACCAAAAAGATTGAGGAGCAAGTGCTAAGCAACATATAGATAAAATGTCTCACCACCAATGGAATAAATGATTATCTTCGGACCAGTGTTTTTTAGAGCAAAGCACAAAAAAGCGACAGCTTAAAGCGTGAAGCGAGAAGCAGGGCGCTCCCTTCATTGAAGTGAAATGCAATTCTTTAAGAAATACCAAAATAAACCAAAAGTGTATGTGTGTGTGTCTCTCTCTCTATATATATGTGTGTGAGTGTGTGTGTTTCAATTTATAATTGTTGATAAAGAAAAAAATTCAGAAACATCTATTGTAACTCAAAAAAGGCTATTGAAAAAATGGATTGAAACAAAGAAATATGCAGCTTGGGCTTTTTTTAACAAACTGAAAATGGCAAATTCTATTAAATTAGCAAACTGAAAAAATGAAGAAAGATAAAAAAAATATAAAAGCTGAATAAAAAGAAATAAGAGAAGAAGAAAAAAGGGGAAAAGAAAAGCTTGAAGAAGAACGAATGGAGAAAAAAGCTGCCAGCGAAAACTACACAGCAGCGAAAAACCTTACCAGCGAAGAAGAAAGAAAAAGAAAATTACGGATGAAAAAAATTTTGAACCCTAGGTTGAAGTCTGATGAACACATGAGGTCGCCTCTATGTTATAATGCTCTTCAGCTTTTCTTTTCTTTTTTTTTTAAAAAAAAAACAAGTCCCAGCTTTCTTTTTTCTTTCAACTAAGTCCCTTTTCTAAAAAACAGAGAAGACGCGATCGTTTCAGCCTCACTTGACGCTTCAAACTATGAAGCAGTCGCTTCATTAACCTCGCCTCGCTTCGCACCCTTGTCACACCCTTGAAGCGCTTCAGCCTCACTTCGCTTCGCTTGCGCTCTCGCTCGCTTTTTACAATGCTGCTTCAAATGGAGCAAGCATTTGCAAAACAGCACTGTTGCATTAAATCTAAAACTTTTTTCAAAAACATATTCAGGAGGCTCATAATTTAGGGCCCTCCCTAGTCCCTCCCTAGTCTGCCCCTAAACCTCCATGTAAAGATTTCATCCCAAGCAAGACCATGCACCAGAAAAGAAAAATGCAATGGTATAGCCAAGCTAAAGTAACATGAAACAGACTGCAAATTTAAATGAACAACAACATTTCCATCTAAAGCCTTACCGCTTGGCACGTTTTGGATCAACAAGAGCGAGTTCAGCAAGCTTCGCTGCAGACGTTGCTTTCTTAGTTTCAAGTGGGGATGCCTCATCTACACCTGACATAAGCATCTCCGGCTTGATTGTAGTTGAACCATCCATGGACTGGCTATGCTGATGTCTAACCCTTGGCTTCGCGCTAACAGTGGGGCCCAAATTATCTGACCCTGAAGTTGCTGAAGCCATTGCTGGAATTTGCAATGAACCTGAAGCTGCAGCTGCCGAAGAAGAAGACTCGCCCACTTGAAGATCAGAAGACACAGATGAAGAATTAAACTTATCCATGTCAAGGTATATTGAGAGGAGGTCCTCCTCAGTCTCATCCGACAGAGACGGTCCATCCAGTCCACCAACAACACCAAGATCACTATCAAAGCTAATATCATCAGGAAGAGTAAGAATCTCCGAGTGGGCACGCCGATGACCAAATTTCTTAGGCGGGTTATCAGGCATTCGGCTTATATCATGACTAAATCGACTAGAATCAGCCGACAAACCATGACCAAAATGACCTGATTCTGAAGCATTTCCAGGTCCTAAGGGAGGTAAATTAGCTAATCCAGATTGTTCCAACTTTGCATTGGACCTACCCCCAGGAGGTGAAAACAATGAGTATCTCCCGAATGGAGGCAATGAACCTACTGTATGGCTTGAAGACTTATTCTTATCCATATAAGTTCTCCCAGTCCACACAGTATATATTATAAAACCTACCCTTCAGGTTAATGATCTTCAAATGCTAAAATATCACAGAGCCAAAAAATCCAACTTTTACCCACATACAACCCAGACCGAACAACCTTGATAGCAGAAACACAAAAATCAACAGGTAATAATTCGTTGTTCGCTTAAAGCAAGAACCTTCTCAGACTGTAAGTTGTTTTTGTCTGCATCTAAAATCCTGAGGTATTCAAATTCCACCAAAACTTAGCTATAACAGAAGAAGAAACCCCTTGCTGAGACCCTGTATTCACAAATACTGAGCAAGCGTATCTCGGATCAGTTTCCTCTGTAAAATGCAACCTGAAAAATGGAAAAAAAAGAAAAGAAAATGAGCAAACCCCACAACATCTTTGATACAAAAAAGGGAATTTTTGTTATCAGAATCTTAGATTCAAGAAAAAAAACACAAACCCGGAATTCAAAGATCAAAAAAACTTGAAACCTTAACAACCCTTTTGAAGAATTTAACACACACAAAAAAGGACAAAATGCAGAGCACCAAAATGAAAGAGATAGGCAATAAAGAAAACGAAAAAAGAAAGATTACAAATTTATTTTTAAAAACAAAAAGAGGAGAAGAAAAGAAATTCTTACACGGTTTCGATTAGATCTCCAGAAAAGGGAAAATCTGAAAGGGCAAACAGAATCAAGCAGCTTTGCACATTGGGAATAAATCATACGCTAGAGAGAAAAAGAGAAGGTGAAAGGAAAAAGCTTGGGAGAGAGGATAAAGAAAGCAGAGAAGGCAAAATCTGAGAAGAGTGTGCTGCGCCTGCGGTGGAAGGAAAGTGCAAATTTGTAATTATTATAATGCTACGGACAAGCTATAAATTCGGACAGGGATTCATATCCGGACATGTTCGGACATGTTGACATGGGCACCTTATTCTTTTGGAATCATTGCACTTTTGATCCCTCAGTTATTGATGAGTTAGTCAATTTTGGTCCTTGCAATATAAGCATGTTTTATCTTGAATTGATAAAAATGAGCAATTTTTGTGCCTTTACATATGCTATATGTTATATTTGAATATTTTTAGAATTACATTAACCTCGAATATGGTGTAATAAAAAAATATTTAATAATTTAACAGGTAATATTTCATTAAATTTCTAAAGATTCAAAAGAATCAGAAGTACACATCATTGAAGATTCAATATGCTTAACATAAATTACGGTTTGAAGTTCAATCAGACAATTATTACTGTAAGACTTGTTGAAATTTCAACTCATATATTGTCAGTGGTGAATGTTATTTAACAATGCGTAAATAATAAGAAAATAGAGAGTGATATAATCCATATATTCACCAATTGCTTAGTATTGCTATCCGTGAAGGTTCAAAACTGCTAAAACGGTGTCTGAATCGATAACGACACAAATTTCTGAATTATTCCACAGCATTCAGTGTATTCCTTGCAAAATTTTAAAAACGACTCAAAGTTGCAGTTTTTAGAATTAATGTTCAAACGGGTAATATTCATGAAAGATAACTCAAGTAGCAGAGTGGCAAGAAACAATACTGCTAACAAGTAGAGTCTATGATATGCTTTCAAGTTGCAGTTAACATCATTTTTTGGATTGGATATTTGTATCCAGCACTGAGACTTGTTGCTTTGATTGAACTTATCTCTAGACATTTGGTGATAAGACAACTGTAAGCTTCACTTATCATTTTATAGCCAGTTCATGCTTGATGCACTATCAAATTTATCCGATATGGTCGTCTGCCAGCCAAAACAAGACAAAGAGCTCTAAAATTAGATTCTAAGGAACTTAAAATCCACCAGTCTTTTGGCTTATATGGTTTTTACAGCATTCTAGCCTAAAATGCAAAATGTGTCATTAGAAGACTCAAGAAATTGTTTCAGTTCTAGGGGTGACGTGTAAAACCAAAGGAGCACTACATGGCAGATTGACACAATAACAGATAATAGTCGGGCAGGAAAGAGCGAGAGTATCACAAAGCAAAGCTTGGCGTTACATGTTATATCCTTTTCAACAACACAGTATAGTCAAAAATAATTTTCTGCACAAAAAGGAACATAACAGTAAACCAAAGAAGCACTCAAACAATATCACAACCTGAAGGGGAAAAAAGCTAAATCCCCCATGAAAAAGAAAAAAGATCACACATTAATAACAAAGACTAGGATAGTGCTTATTCACTATAGACAACCGCATAACTTAAAAGAAGCCATGGCTCTCCCTCTCAAATTCTAGACATTCCTCGGCGACTTGCTGAGAGCTTAACAACAACTTCCATTCCTGGCCCAGAAGGAAAGAGACGAAAGCATTCCCTTTGACTTGAGTTCCATCAGAAGATATACTCTGGCACCAACAGGGGAAATCTTGCCACCTCTGCTTCAAACGCACTACCTTTTGGATCTGCTAATCTGCAGAGAGAGAAATACAAACATGTTTTACTAGCCAGCACAGAAGTTATCCAACTCTTCCAAATCACTGAAGTACTCTATACAGCAAAAGGCATCGCAAAGTAACAACTGATTAATGCAAAAAGTAAATACGAATTGATAAAATTGACAAATTATTGGACTGACATTTCCTGTTCCTTCATAGACTCAGATGTATACCAACCTGAGCATCTACATAATGGAGCTTAGAGATTCCATATACCTGTATAATGATGCACCTAGCCTTTGGGCAGAACTCAATGAAGAAGTACAAAAAAAGACTGTTGTCTTCATCTATTATTTATTCATTAAATCATTGTGACCAAGTGTTGAGGCAGAAAACAGCAGATCCGGTTTTCCTAGTTCAAATCTGACTACTGCCTTCAGTCAAAGGAAAAAACAAATTGCCACACTCTTATTTTCTTCTGTTACAAAATATAACAATTAGACGACTATATCATATGGGACATTCTCTTTTGAGAGTGAAATTTCACCACATAAAAGAATGGACAAACTCTTGTTGCAGTGGAATAAAAAGCCTTAAATATCTTCCTTTTATAACTGTAGAGTCTGGACTAGCTGTGAGCACCTTGACTAATTTCACAAGATACCTGCTACCTTCCACTAGCAATGTCCACCAAGGCTTGAATAGATGGGAAGAAATCACTTAGTGTTCTTGTCTCTGCTAATATTTTAACATGAGACCTCAGGTTCTCAACCCACTAATATCTTGTTCAACTAATCGTATCTGTCCTGCTCGGACACTCTCTGACTATGTCAAAAGACTGGCTTTGCCCTACCACTTAAAAGCCTACCGAATGCTCACCTGATTATTCAGGTCAAAACATGTCACCCCAGGACACATATTTGAAGCTGCTGTTTGACCACATCACTGCGGTGAATTGCCAAACTTTGAATTGTTTTCTATGAAGCTAAAAACCTAGTAAGGCTGCAAAACTGTTGTTTCACTTCAAGATCAAAATAAGACCATATCGGATTAGGATCTACAAGTTGGCCCCCGTAAAATGGGTGTATGCATGAAAGAACTGCAATTACCATCCACTACAGAGTACAGAGTGAATGTGAAGGTGTAATAATAAACTCATTTCAAACGAACAGATAGAACTTCATCTTGATGGTGTAGCAATTGCAGTATGCGACATACCTCCCAGGTACGAAAGTAAAAGTTCCTTCAATTGAGCCTGGTGAAGATGACTGTGACATGCAACTTTCATAGACAAATTCTTCATCACCTGGTCGCAGTAGTGGAAACTGCAAATATGATGAGAAGTGCAAGAAATGAGATGATCTCAGCACAAATGGAGGCTGGGGCCAATTGGTCCAATATTGCCCAATACAAATAGAAAGAAAATGCAGCAGCTCCCATAGTTAACCTTTGTATCTCTGGGAAAAAGGACTATGCATATCGCTCAAAAAAGAGGCCACTGGTGCAACTAAAGGAGAAAACAAAATTCAACAAGTGAGGTAAATGAGCTTAAGGAAATCTGCTTGTTTTTTCGTTTTTTAACAATAAACAAACATGTTCCCTCAAAATCTACTATTTCTGTTTCTCTTCTATCTTCCTTTTTTTTGGTTGAGAAATCAAATATTATTTCAACAATATCACCACCAAGATGGGATCAAAAACTATTTACAACAAAAGACGTTTCCACCACCATTTCTTACAAATAATCCCACCCACTACATTGTGCTCTTTTTTTCTATTACATCTGCTTTCATCTCAATTCTCAAAGACTCTTTTGATTTAGGGTGTGTTTGGTACGAAGGAAAATGTATTCCATGGAAAATATTTTCCTAGAAAATGTTTTCATGGAAAATGAGTGGTTTTATCATTTATTTTCCCTTGTTTAGTTGGTGAATGAAAAAATTTTCGGAAAATATTTTCTAGTGTTTGGTTAAAGAGTAGAAAATATTTTTTTAGGAAAATATTTTTTTATGCTGCTCTCCCCACCCCCTTCCCCCAAGTCTCCATGTTTCCTTGCTCACCCCCNGTGGGGTGGGTAGGTGGGAGTGATGGGGTGGGTTGGTGGGGATGGGAAATAGCGTGGGGAAGGTTGAAAAAGAGTTTTGGAAAATATTTTCCCTTCTCTAAAATTGGAGGAAAATGAGTTGATGAGGAAAATGTTTCCCAAAACATTTAAGCCGACCACATTAATGTTTTCATTAATGTGGTGCTTATGCTTTCCTGAGCCGAGGGTCTATTGGAAACAGCCTCACTATCCTTACAAGATAGGGGTAAGGTCTGCGTACACACTAACTTCCCCAGACCCCACGATGTGGAATAAGACTGGGTATGTTGTTGTTGTTGTTGTTAAGCCAACCAAACATGGGAAAATTGAAACACATTTTCCTTCGTACCAAACACACTCTTAGTGCTGAAATTATTCATGTTAGCTGAATATAGATCACCAACCTTGGTTTGGGTGGGGGAAGGGGGAAGGGGGAAGGAAAAGAGCCTGCTGCTGTTAATTCAAGGTTGAGTTCTTTGATATCTAAGGTAATTTTTGTTTGCAAAAGTCTGACAGAAATATGAGAGTTTTGAGACGTCCAAAGAACTTTTGCCAAACTTCAGATTTTAGTCCATAAAAGTAAATAGCTGACAGCTTAAAATGCCTTTCCGTCTCTCCTTCGTATTAAATGAATAATCTAGAATTTCTCCATATCTCTTTTACACATTAACCCCGTAAAAGATCAACGTAAAGATACTTCTCAACTGACTAGAGCACTAACATATTCATAATGAACTTAAAGAAAAAACATGAAAGATCCCAAGTTCATTCATCTCTGACAAACATGTCCCCTTCTTTCTTTTCCAAAGAAAATAAAAGCATCTTATGACACACGAGAAAGGTGCCCACGATGAATTTGCTAGATAAAGCTGACAGTTGAAAGTATAAAGATCAACAGTAAGCTTCGACATTTTAATTAATGCAGTGTAAACATTATATTTCAAATACCAGAGACAAGTATTTATTTGTATTTCAATACCTGTAAAAAATAAAATTACATATTTCTTCT
>MCJB01023090.1:168863-180087 GCA_002018475.1 Nicotiana obtusifolia | reverse complement strand
GTGGGGTGGGTAGGTGGGAGTGATGGGGTGGGTTGGTGGGGATGGGAAATAGCGTGGGGAAGGTTGAAAAAGAGTTTTGGAAAATATTTTCCCTTCTCTAAAATTGGAGGAAAATGAGTTGATGAGGAAAATGTTTCCCAAAACATTTAAGCCGACCACATTAATGTTTTCATTAATGTGGTGCTTATGCTTTCCTGAGCCGAGGGTCTATTGGAAACAGCCTCACTATCCTTACAAGATAGGGGTAAGGTCTGCGTACACACTAACTTCCCCAGACCCCACGATGTGGAATAAGACTGGGTATGTTGTTGTTGTTGTTGTTAAGCCAACCAAACATGGGAAAATTGAAACACATTTTCCTTCGTACCAAACACACTCTTAGTGCTGAAATTATTCATGTTAGCTGAATATAGATCACCAACCTTGGTTTGGGTGGGGGAAGGGGGAAGGGGGAAGGAAAAGAGCCTGCTGCTGTTAATTCAAGGTTGAGTTCTTTGATATCTAAGGTAATTTTTGTTTGCAAAAGTCTGACAGAAATATGAGAGTTTTGAGACGTCCAAAGAACTTTTGCCAAACTTCAGATTTTAGTCCATAAAAGTAAATAGCTGACAGCTTAAAATGCCTTTCCGTCTCTCCTTCGTATTAAATGAATAATCTAGAATTTCTCCATATCTCTTTTACACATTAACCCCGTAAAAGATCAACGTAAAGATACTTCTCAACTGACTAGAGCACTAACATATTCATAATGAACTTAAAGAAAAAACATGAAAGATCCCAAGTTCATTCATCTCTGACAAACATGTCCCCTTCTTTCTTTTCCAAAGAAAATAAAAGCATCTTATGACACACGAGAAAGGTGCCCACGATGAATTTGCTAGATAAAGCTGACAGTTGAAAGTATAAAGATCAACAGTAAGCTTCGACATTTTAATTACTAGGGATTATTTCCTCATCAAACAACTTCATGAAAATGATACCTTTCCTATCACTGCTTCTCCATTTACATCATCTACAATTCTGTTATTGCAGCGGATGATCCAATGTCTCCAATATAGCTGGCAAGAGCTGAAGGTCATTCCATTCATTTTGCATCCTTCAGGAGAAAGAGACATGCGGATAGAATAAGCAAACAAGAACTTCTCAGAATCATCTTGAAGGTTACTGAACTCTGGGACAAACACAGAAGAAGCACGAACCTGACATGATTTAAGTATTAGTCTTCAGGATGAAAATTAAAACCCGAAAACAATTTACAAGAGCAATGTCTATTTGGTTTGCTCCATGGTGTCAGAACAATTACCTTTACACCATTTGTTACAGCAAGAGAACAAATTGGAGGTTCTTCTGGAAAAAGACTGATACTTCTGACTTTTCCTTCTTTACGGACTTTGATCATGCCATTTTGCAAACGGCGGCCATGTTCCTCTAGCCACAAGAGCATGGCATCTTGTTGACTGCCTTTTACATCATGAACCGAACTTATCAAGACATTCGGTACACAAGGGAGCATTTCTCCATCAGTTGAGAGATTCCTAGTACCAACATAAAGTTGACCATTGGAACAGTTGAGGAAGAAAATCTTTTCATTGTAGCCGCAAGAGGCTGCTACAACGACGTACTTAGATCGATTGCCAAATCCGAGATGTTTGATAATTTCTTTAGTTTCTATATTCATCTGATGTAAAGGCAGCAAAGATACATTCACTAGATGGTCATAAAAGGAGTAGCCTCCTATGAGGCCCAACAAATTCCCAGGCGCGCTTCCACTGAACTCCTCACTTGTTAGTTCTTGACCATCACAGAATCGGTAGAGAACCCTAGTAGGAAGAGGCAACTTCACTTTTAAACTCTTCTCCAGGTCCTGTATTTCTTCCTCAGATGCACCTTTACGCAATGTAGAGGAAACTTCAGGGAAATTTATTGCTAGCCAGTCTCTTAGTCCGCCCCAACATCTTTTAACTCGAGTGACCAAAGGCCATGGGTAAAGATTAAAAGACTCCCGCCACGTTTGATAAGATGCCTAAGTAAACAATATAAACATGACAAGATGTCAGAGGTGTTTCAGGAATGCAAACTAATGGCGCATATGTCTGAATGCATGCAAATGCAAGCTGTGAGGGAACATTTACACAGAGTGTACATTTACACAAGCAGCGCATGGTTAATGTATTAACATGATCAAAATAGACAAGAAGCTGTTAAAAATGGCGGCACATCAGAGATTCGTCGCAACCTAGAATAACCGGACACTTGGATAACACGTATTGCCAGACAAATGTTTCACCTCCTCATTCTCCAACATCATAAAGTAGGTAACACATGAAAATTAATCTTAAAGAAGAAAAAAAAACTGAACAGAAGCATCCCCATTTCCTTTCTTTGCAAAGCTTAAATCATAAAATCTAGTGAGCGTGCATAACAGAGCAAAATGAAATTCACAAAATAGTCTGTCTCTTTCAATCAAGAGGAGAAAAGGCAGATACTCTTATTCAATTGTATTTCTCAAATTTTCTACTTTGCAAGAACAACATAAAAAGAGGCTAACATTGTATCACTTGTCCAAATACTGAGCCTAGATTTGATGTAGAGGTCTAGATTATTTTTCTTCTTTTATAGATTGCAGATAGGTCAGGTATACATTACTCCTGCAATATAATGGAGAAATACTATTCTTGTGTAACTATTCAGCATGTGGTTGAGCATAGATGCATATTATAATATGAGGATAGAGTTGATAGTTGTTATAATCTAAAAGCAAAGGGAGAAACAATGTTTAAGCATCCGTTGGAGCAATGTAATAGCAGCACAAGGCATTCGTATTAACAAAAAAGCTAACTCAGTAAGAGAATTTAGTTTAAAAAGTTTCTATCTTGAAAACATTTTAACACTACCAAACACCTAAGAATAGGAAGTACATTATAACATACAATCAAACCCAAGTTAGAAGTTAATTTGCTTTAATCCAATCCCTATTCCACGATCTTTTGTGTTCTCAATCATCACATTTAAAAATGTTTACAATGAATTGTTCTTCTAAGTTTTTCCTTTGTTTTTGTTTTTCTTGTGGAGTTCTTTATTTTTATTGATATAAACTAGTACTCCTTGCGTCCCAATTTACCCTTAAATGAATTAATTTACAGCCACACAAATAACATTGGTTTATTTTCAAAAGTTCTTTTCTTTCTTAAAGACCGTGTCGAGTCAAACACCGCCACATAAATTGGGATAGAGGGAGTACAACGAAATTATTAGCTCAAGGAAGAAACAATCGACAATCACCAATAAAGAATGCTTCAATCACTTGTAATTATGTTACTCCCTATATCCCTGTACCAGTACTAATTTCAAATAACAAATATTAAGATACGTCTAAATTCACGCCAATATCAAATATTTCATTTTTTAGGACTAAAAGATTACTACTTTGGATTAAAACCTCAGTTACATGCGTAAAAATGAGCAGCTATACCTTGAAAGAAGGCATGGGATTGTCAAGTGGGTCAAGTGGGGAAGAAAGGTCAAGATCATCCGCACAAAATCTGGACCAAAGCAAATCATCAGAAGCCCAATTCCTAAACCTCTTACTAACACAAGCTACTGATGCAGCATCTTGAGGTGCTAATTTGGATAAGATTATATGCATCGTTAACCCACCTAAGCTTTCTAGATCCATCTTTTTCTCCTCCGTATTCCGCCGCCGGAGATTATTACCGCACCGCCACTGAAGATAATACGGAACCGCTGCTTTGTTATTGTACTTACGTAGAGCTCTTTTGTCGGAATTAAAGCGGTCGTTGCTTTGTCATATGCTATATGTTAGGTTGGAATAGAAAATGAAAGGGGGTTAATTAATAAATAATCATTTCAGTGAAAAATAATTTACAATAATTATCTCACATTTTTCTTTTTTTTTTTTGAGGAGGATCTTACTTTTCTTTAATCGTAAAATAATGTGGAAAAAAATTTAAAATTTAATTTAAAGGATTTAACTCGTAATTTTTTTATTTATTTTGACACATTATATTTTAAAATTAAAAATTTAAATTTAATATATTCTGTAATTGTTATAAAATTAATATTCCATATTAAAAGTATTGGACATTTTTTTCCCTTGATAACCAGTGATTATTCTGTTTTGTCCAGCTATTCTATTTTGTCCGTTTGCCGTCCCATCCCCTACTTCTTCCACGTATTCAAAGTTCAAAGACACAACTCATTAAGAAAATTCAATAATCAGTGTTCAGTTGAGAAGGACAGTGAAAAGTGACCAATCAGGTACTACATAATAAGAACAAGTATCGCGACTTTGACCAACACAAAATCGAAATACCGCCGTTACTTTTACTTTTTTATTTCCAAGTATCCTTAAGAACATTAACTCACATATATGTCGAAACCGGAGTATCTGAAACTAAAATGAGTGCGGGTATTTTCACCCCAATATTCCCCTGCTTTTTTATTTCTCCTGTTTTTATTGGCAAAATAAATCAAAAACTTTAATTTTTTTCCAAATAAAATATATGTCCAAATATAATTTTAAATTTCAAAAATTATTTTTTAACACAATTTTTATTTGCCAAAAGACAACTACAACGATCTTGATAATAAGATTAAGGAAACATCTCATTAATTTCTACGAACTATCAAACACTATTCCATGTTTTGGTCAAATTCACCTTTTCCGATGGATATGCCTTTAATCTGGCCTTTTAAACAAACAATGCACTTAAAATGTCTAACTAGAAATTGAAACACAGAAAGAGAGGTAGAGAGAAGAGGAAGTAAAACCACCAAAAATTGAATTTCTGAACTGTGATTTCCCCTTTTTTTCTTTCGTAAACAGAAGAGAAAGAAAAAGAGGAAAGATAAAAAAAGAACTAACACCTAACAAAAAAAAAACAAGAAGGCCAAACACAGAACATAACCAAAAGACCAGTCGGCATATTGAATGTTGAACTATCGCAAGCAACTATATGTTCCATTTCTTGAGCCTTTTGTCCTGAAATCTTGGTAACGATGACATGCCAGTTACCTACCACACCAAAGAGGAAAGAACATTTTAAGTTGGTTTCTAACTTTGTATATATCTCGAAGAAACAAAAAATACAAGTAATAACTGACAAGTTTTAATTTTCAACCATAAGACTTGTAGCCGACTGACAAAGGAAAATGTAACAAGTATTATCAGTTAAACAAGGTACAAATACCAATTTTTTTCCCGAGTACTGCTGGCTTGTTAGACATTTTCACAAAGTAAATTTTAGTTTTTTTTTTTCCATCAGTATCTCTTATTTTGTGGAACATAAAATTAAAAAGCCAGCTCAACAACTTCACTCTCATGCTCTGTCTTCGCATTCTGCCTTCAAAAATAATTATTTTTAGCTTTTGGGCCCCACATGAAAGAATCGATGCCACAACACCCAACGGCTCAAAATTTAGCACGTTATTGCTCCAAAAATCCCAACTCATTGCCTAAATATCGGAGTATCCAATGATTGTCAGCACTACATGCGATACTACCCATAAGCACTACTAAATAATAGAACCCACCCAACTGCTATTAACTGCAGATTCAGATAAGATTGATGTGAATATTTCCAGCCTATAGGTTTTAGCATATATCAAAAGTTTTCGGAGAGGAAACTAAATACGTACATTAACCCAGTAAAAAAATGTATCCATTTCGAAATAGTCTACGTGGTAAAAAGTTGAAGCAGAAGGCAACACTACTTGTTTGTTTGATTCGTTCAATTGGACCTTCAGACAAATCAAGCTGAAAGTGGAAGTACTCTCATTCATTTGATTAGTTCAATTGGCCCTTAAGACAGAATCCTACGGTGAAAAACGTTATCACAAACGAGGAGGTTGATGCCTGGTTGCTTAGACTACAGTGTATGTCCTACGTTTTACAATCTTCATTTGACAGGATCATTCTGCTCCATTGCCCGGAAGAAAAGGACGGTAAAAATTGATGCCTGGGTTCCTTGGAGCGAACAAGTTTGTAATCAGTCCTCTAATATGTGGTTATCAATAAATTGTAACGTAGCTGAGAATTCCATATTTCGCCAACTTCCTAGTCTTTGTCCCAGTTTGATGAAGAGGAATATATAAAATTAAAAAAAAAAGGGAAAATATCAGGAGATAACCATCCTTTCGAGAACAAGAGCTCGGGTTGGAACGTGGTTCCGCTCGTAGTTTATGAAGCTTTCTGTTTCATGTTTAAATCATTTTGCTAACTTGTAACAATCTTTTCTGAAATCAACGATTTAGCTAAGACCATGTTTCTCATTGCAAAAGTTTCTTCTGTTCAGTAATATTAAGATTATATGGTGAGAGAAGGTACTGTTAGAAGATAAATATAGTAGGTACTTTTAGTAGCTCCTCTAGGCTTTCGTATTCCAGAAAAGCAGTCAAAGGCGGAATTAAACTTCACAGCATATATTGTGCTGATCAGGACACTCTCACCCTAGCTCCAGGGGTAAAACTAAATAGCCGGATTAACCTAAAGTTTTTATTGGAGAGATATAAAGGGAAAAATTACAGGTTGAGGGTAAACATACAGTTCCTGACAACACTCATTCAAGAAATCATTAGGTCCGGTAAATGTTGCATTCTAAAGCAAGAAGATCCATCATTTTAAACAATTTAGGTAAAGATATGCTAGATACCAGAGCCCCTAAAGTACAAGTTAAGTAAGGCTCTACAAACCATACAAGTGCACGAACCATGGGAAAGATTTTGTTAGGATATATATGGCAGAATCTACAAGTATACAATGGTTTAAACTTACATATCATCCAATTTTTCTTCTAAATAGTCCACACTAACAATTTATTCTTCCTCTTCAAAGAGCGATCTTCTTGGGAAACGAAATTGGAGATTTTTGGAAAATGGGAGGACTATTGTATTCGAAACAGCAGAATGGAGCTCAATAAAATTTCTGCCGAACGAACATGGGAAAGAAGCACTAGGAGACCTCACCTATTTGGCTATTTGACTGAAAGACATCAATTGTAAATCAACAAACCATATTATTAAGTTGGTATTGGAAACCAGTTTGTTCAGGAATACATTTACGTACTACTCCAATAGCGAGTCATAATCTAGAAAAGATATTAAGCAGGTACGTTTAGGTTGAATGATCTTTTATATTTCAAGCGATTTCTGGTCATTTATTTTTAGCTCCTATCCTTCCATTTCTTTGAAGCTAGAAAAGTTCAAAGGTTCCATTTATCCACATCTCTTTGGCTATTTTGCTTTACTCTGAAAGAACGTTAAAACTTACCATACTTATTATGCCTCGACTCTTTTGCCTACCACAAACTTGAGTTTCACGTGGTTATTAGAACAAGCTAAGTTAAAGACACCCATTGAACATCCAAAATCCTCCAAAGGGGCCTGAATCCAGAGAAACAGTCTCAATTACTTAAGAACTCACTTAGCTTCTAGCCTATCCAGCTTTAATAATGATCTCGTTTGCTAAACTCAATCACATTGTCGAATTGGTGCATGAACTGTTGTTATTGACTATACTGTTTGTCTTTTTTTCCTTATAGTGGTGGGTGAAGCAAGTTTGAAAAGTTACTAATTTGAGAGGACATTAGGTGATTGGAGTTAGATAACCATTATTCACTTGAAAGATAATATTTTAAGTCCGCGTGCATGTTTTGCAGAGCCAACCAGCTAATATCAAATTATTCATTTTTTTAAAATGGAGCTGGATCAATTTATTCATGTAGTGTAAAAGATGTATTCATTTACTTTATAACGATGCCCAGAGGTAAGAAACGACTTAGCAGAATGCTTCTTATATGTGCACGAAAAGCTGACAGCAAGAGTACTCCCTCCCTCTTCTTTTATTTCCGTGGTTTCTCTCCTATAGGTAAAGGGAACTATATCTGACTTTTATAGGGATATAGAGAATTCTATTACTGAAAACATGAATATCAAATTTTGCTAGTGCTCTTGCGCTGAGTTTTGGATAGTTTTAGTGAGTTGGTTTCTCATATATCTTAGTATATTCCTAAAATATATATTGACGAGAAGGCATATTTAGAATGCAGGAATATAGGTTTCAGGAATCAGTAAAATTATAGGTCCATAAAGCCAATTTACAACTCGATCCAAATAAAGGTTCCTTACAGGTTCTACGAATAGCAAATATATATCAACTACAGACGAAATACCAAATCTCATCAGATCTCAAAGTGAGCTACATTATCATGAGTATAAACAATGCAATCCTAACTAATGCATATACCCAATATGAAACTGAAATAAAAGTAGCAACAAAAATATGATGATAAAATGAGCACTAACAAATTATGCCAGAAATTGGGGTAATCACACGTGCAAAAATGAGAAGGCTCTCACTAAACCAATAATAATGAACTATAAGAGACAAATAAGACGATAGCATATTAAACTAATAATATTATGTTAGCTTGGAGCACAAGAAGGCGAAGATCCAGAAAAATAAAGTATAATAAGCATGTGAACAACAATCAATAGAAATAAATGGTCATATTGAGAAAGAGATCTGCCTCACAAAAAGCAATATGTCACAGGAAAAGAGAGAGGATCAATACTGAGGTTCACCTGATTTACAGAATTTCAGTCTAAGAAAGGAAAGCCAATAGCTCCAGAATACAACTGCTTCCCCACCACTAAAGCTCAACCTAAAGTCAGAGGTATGGTGCAAAAGGTACATGCTAGACATCTAATAGGGACCCTCAAAAATTTAGGATGCTACGAGAACAGGAAAGAGCGCACTGGCAAGATCAAGCTTAATTGTTTCCTTTTGCTTTCACTTTGGTGCACACCGGAATTTAGTGAAGATACTGGCAGCATCATAGAATTTATTAGCTCCCATAAGGAAGAGGGTTCAATTGAATTCCCCCGTTAGAATTTATGGCTCCCTTCAAAATTACGGATGTATTTCTTTGCTTTTTGCTGTACATATTCAGCACTATCTTATTGCTGAATTATACCTTTACTGAACCAAAGATGACTCTTGGAAAATTTGTCACAACACTAGGAGGCTACAGGACTAGAGAAATAATTCCAATGATTACCAATTTCACAAGCAATTGCATTCCAACTTTTCACGGTTGTTTTTCTACAACTATTCAAGCTTTTCACCTCAAGCAAAACTTTCTCAAATGCCGAACTTTACACCAAAACCATCAAGAGTCTAGATTTTCACTTCTCATCCACGCCTCTAGATACTGAAGGTTTCATGAAATGGGAAAAGTCGAAATCTTCATTCTCTTCCAAAAAGAATTACTAGCTAGCACATTGATCCTCTCTCTTTCCCTTGGACAATGATAGTTGTTTTTTTCAAAAAAAAAAAAACGGACAAAGGAGATGGACTAAGCACCGAAACCAATTAAGAAGTTGGAAAGACAGGAGAGCACGTTATGCACAAAAAATGCTCAAAATGGAAATTTTTTTAAAGAACAATCCACATGAATCAAGAGTTGAGCAGTTACCTAGCTTAAGGAGATCTTCTCAATGATTGCCTGACCCTTGCCCACTTTGACTACTTGGCTTCTGCTTGTGTATCTGAGAGAGTAGATTAGCTGCAAATAATAGAGTTGCCTGGTAGCGTTCATTCTTGTCAACCTCTGATTCTGGTCCCTCCTGTACTGACCCATAAAGTGCAGATTGCAACTGATGCATTTGAGTTGCGAGCCCCATCCCAGAGGCAACAGGCATGCCAGCCTGTGGCTGAGAAACATTAGCACCATGAGTCTGGTTGGGCAATGAAGCAAGATTTGTTGGTTGCTGAGAGACAGATGAACCATACAGTCCTAAGGCATCAGCGCTATGAGTCCCAGAACCACTAACAGCATCCTGATGTGTTCCAAGCTGAAGGTGGCGATCAACATGGGGCTGAGCTGAGAGCTGTATACCTTGAGAAATCATGGTCGATGTCAATGTCTGAGGAGGACCACCTTGTGCTCGCAAGTTTAGGCTATGCTCTTGCATTTGGCTAAAACCGGTGGCCCCTTGAGAATAATGGTTAGGTGTGTTCAAGCCTGCTGGATGAGCTTGAAGTTGTGGTAAAACTTGCGTTTGGTTGTTAAACTGGCTACCAAACTGTGCCATGTGATCGGCAGCTTGACCAGGAGCTTGCTGTTCATATCTCCAAGATTGTTGCTGCACTTTACCAGGTGCAACAGCAACATCTGATGCAGGCATCCCGGCAGACGCTCCTGCAGGCACGGTTGCCCCTTCTACACTTGATAACTTGTTAGCTGGTAGCATCTTTGCCAGGGTTGCAATAAGTTCAGGTGTTAAAGTGACCCCTGCTTGGGTTGGCGCTGAAGTATTGCTTTGATGCACAGGATTCACAGGGTATGCTGCAGGATTAATTGGCTGCGCAGGATTTGCGGGGTGCGCATCAGTTAGAGAACTGACTTCTTTTGAAGGCAGCTTCAGATCTTCTAGGGTAGCCTGATTATAGTTCAGCTGTGAAACCCTTTCCATGGATGGCATTGCATCATACGCAGCTTGAGAGGATGTTATCCGTGGTGCATCCACATATTGAGGTTGATTGGACTCTGGTGGCAAAGATGTGTTACCAGGTATATGATGTGCAAACTTTAAAACCACCCCATAAAGACGCTCTGGACCAACAACTTTCAGAACTTTCGTAAGGAAGTCAGAAGGTGGCACCAAGAACATGGTGGTCCCATCACCAAATTTTGCAACCCCAGCACGATCTTTTGAACCCAGGTACCTCAGAAACTCTGTATATGAAGCAAAATCCTCTTCGCTATCCGGCAAGAAATAAACAATATTGAACCCAACAGCATCTGCGTAGTGTTTAGTTAGCATGTCTAATCCTGTTCTGGCGGAGCAATTAACTATCTCAGGACTGCAGAAAATAACATTTCATCACTTGACTGTTCCTTAATTTTGTGGTGGCATTTGAGTGCTTTATCACAGGACTTAAGTATATTAAACCTATTAGAAGTAATAGGGTGCATGCAACTGAATGAAGAAAAAATAATAAAAGTCATACACATTAGTTCCAAGTTAGTTGTACCAAGCAAGATCATAAATATTATTAAAGAAAACTTTCAAGTAGCCAAAGAAGAATCATGCACATGCCAATGCTAACAGCAAGTTATCTTGATGACCTTTTCTCGAACATATTTCAGAATAAGTTTCACAATAATTCTGTGAAGAAACACCCCCACCTCCCCCCCCCCCC
>MCJB01023090.1:153798-168843 GCA_002018475.1 Nicotiana obtusifolia | reverse complement strand
CCCCCCCCCCCCCCCGAGATATCCAACAAAAGGATAGAAATCACTGTAGCGATCAATTGAAAAGCAAATTTGGAAAGATGAAAGGTGACCCCCATCAACAAGCTGAGAAATCTGGACAGTGTTGAATCAGGGAGGCAATTCAAAAATTTGATCTTTAGCAAACAAGAAAAATACAAAATACTTACATCTCCGATTCTATCCTTTCCCCAATAGGCACACAGCGAGCATGACAAACAGGTGTTCCACCCTTGGCGATAACGCCCCGCCATATATAGTCATGACCAGGAGCTCGACCATCTGTTCTTTTAGAAGGGAGAGAACTATCATATGGCAAAGCCCCATCAATCCTTGATCTTTTAGTTTCCCTCTGAAGTTGGCTAGAATCGAAAACATCCCAGCCACCAAGGGCAGATCTATTAGGTGGTTTCTGCTCACCTGAAGGAGAAGAAAGCACCCCCGGTGTTGGAGATGACTGCTTCCAATTTGGACCTCCAATCACAGTATGAGGACTTGTGTCTCGCAATTTCCGAAGCACTGGCGAATCAGTAAATTCTGGCCCTGAAATAACAGGGTCAAACCTGCCCTGCGTACCCAAAGGCCTTGCTGGGATATCAGGACCATGAATACCATAAGGTGGCAAATGCCCAGGTGCATTAGAAGCCAACATAGGGCGACTATGGCCAAATAAGCCCATCTGTGCTGGTTGGAATGGGTTTTCATTGGGATAAAAATCAGGTGCTGGGCCCATAATTGAAGGATGATACTCCAAGAAATCTCTGCCAGGTGCAGGACCACTGCTTGAATATTCTATTGTGATTCTGGGATCATTGAAAAGCTTGCCCTGCAACCCCTCTTTAGCACGCTGGGCTTCCTCTATGCTTCTAAATTCAACCAATGAGTAATTTCTATCATAAAATGTTTTTATTCCATCAATCTCACCAAACAAAATCATAGCATTGTGTAGCATGTCTTCATCAACATGGACAGAAGGTGGATAACTTATACACAAAACTTTACTAGGTTGTCCACTTTGTCCCGCTGGCAACTGGAATGGCTGCGCAAAAGAAGATGCTCGAGGTAAAAATTAGGACTAACAAGCATATATTTCATTCAACATAAAACCATCTTAACCACCCAATGTTCTAATGGAATATCTATACTAATCATAACCACTGGTCAACCACCTAGTTTTCTAATGTCATACCTATACTAACCAATAGCTTCGGCATTTGGCACACTCCACACCCAACTTTTGAAATTGATGCAAACAAGTAACAGTACTAACAGGTCGTTTGGTTAGCCACATTAAGGAGAGTTAATCCCAGCATAAAATTTCCACATAATAGAACATAATTTGCAACATAAAACTCTGTATTACAAATGTAATCTACAATTTTTGGTTTCGGCATAAAATTCTACAAAACTATTGGCTTTGGTTTGTAGTATTTCCTGAAAAAGTGTATCTAAAGACAGAAATGCCCTTAAAGTAGGCAATCTCTATTAAACAATCCCTGTATTATCATTCACAACAAATCTTACATCATTTTTCAACACATAACAAATCCTACAATTCACCAAAAAAACCTACATTATCATTCACCACATAACAAAATCTATATTATCATTCACCACACGAAAAATCATATTATCACTTTACCAGATAACAATCATGTGTATAATCCCATGAATGATAATGTAGGTTTCAAGGAAAAAGGAGCATTACATGTTGCCTTTTGAAGCCAGCATGCATAGGATCAGAGTAGTTCCTGACAAAATCTTGAGGCATAACCCGAGTGTCAGGATGGCCAATGCTCCTATTGGGATATTGTCCATCTCTCATCTCCCGAAACTCCGGTCCTTGCTCCTAAAAGATTCAAGAATTCATTTTTTTATGAGGAATAATTTAAAAAAATTAAGAAACCACAAATCAACCAGAAGATTACAGGGTGAACCTAAAAGTTGTGTTAGCAAGAAACAATCAATCAATCAATCAACTAAACTTCTACCCAAACTAGTTGGTTTCAGTTATATGAGTCTTAAACATTCAATCCAATCTATTTAGGAACACATGCTAGGTAGGCATGCACCAAAGAACTCAACATTCAGAAAGTTTATCATAATCAAACTATTTCTACACTTGTTGTCATTCTACCCACGACCCTTTTCCTTTATTCAGACTTTGGACACGCTATGCTTTGCTAAGCTCACATACGCAGAATTTACCACACCTTGGCTACACCTAACACTAAGACTATATTTTCCTCTTCAACTCAAACTTTGATTCTTACTGTTAAGTTACACATTGGTTGAGGAAATTGCTTGTGTCCTCCTCATATGGTCTTGGGCAACCCTCCCTCAAGAGCTAGCTTTTGGGGTTTATGCACAAGGTTTATTTCTCACATGGTATCACAACAAGGCCTATCGATCCATGTTGGTATATTTCTCAATGTTGGGCCCCAGTGTTATATTATTCATGCTCCAATTATCTAATCCTGTGTGCGGGGACGTTAAATCCCAAATTGGTTGAGAATGGATTGTAATCTCTCAAGAGCTATCTTTTGGATTTGGGTTACAATTTACAAATTGGATTCTATGTGCCTTGTACCAGCAAGGTGACTGTCGCGCAAAAATCGTTCTATAGAGTATAGACACCAAAACTCATTTACGAAAGCTAAAAGCAACATTCTTCAGGTTGACAACCACTTCCATGATCATAGTATATGTTCCTCAGACAAAATGTACCACTCCAGAAAACGAATCAAATCTCTACAGTAAGAGTAAACCATGCTGTAGAGAAAAAAACTTACTCTTCTAGCAGGTTGTGACCTGAGATAATCCACGCGGATCTGTTCACCACCAACTTTTTTGCCATTCATGTTCTTCAGTGCTTCTGCAGCATCTTCCAGTCTAGTAAAATCAATATATGCGGTATTGCGATCCCTGATGAACTTAAATTCTTGAATTTTACCAAATCCCTTGAACTGATCTTCCAATTCTTCTTTTGACACGGACTTGCTAATCCCAGCTACCCACAAACTTTTGCATGGCTTAGCCTGCAAACCAGACAGCATAACTGTTGTTAGACTAACTACCTGACCCAGTGCAATGCATAATGAGAACCACAGCAGAACAAATAACAGACAGGTAACGTAATGTCTGTAAGACAAAATCATGCCTAGCAAATAAACCAGCACTTGAACAATTATAACAAAATCTAAAATGTTTTCAGTCATCAAAGAATAGGAGTTGAGATACCCATAGCGTTAAAGGAACTCCACAAACATACAACACAACAATAATGGCATAGTACTGCCACATGAGCCCAAAATACAGAGTGCACATTAACCATCAGTAAAGACGATCAAGTCGTTAAATACAGGTGGAGCTTCACAGAACAATGTCCAAGTCAATTTAGCATTCACATAAAAGTTTGTAACATTCTTTAATGAGCATATCCCGAAACAATACTATGCCATATATACTGGCCAAAATCTCAGTCCCAACAAAAAAATGAACTCAAGTTAAGAGTGACATTGAAGAACCAGACAGGCAATGTGAGGTTATTTACCAAATGCCCATACAGTAGACATGATTGTATGTGGTTAACCAATTCTAATGCATTGAGGTCAATATAAGGAGGAAAAAGTCAAGCTTCGGAGCAATTTATTGAATATTTCTTTTTCCTACAAGTTATTAACCTTCAATTCTCATGATAATGTCCAAATGTCGAGATGAAAGGGGAATCATTTCAAGAGGTAGAGTCGGTGAATAGTTTGTAGCAACGGATATGTCCTGTTTTTGTCTATCCTAAGTATTGTATCCATGACATGTATAGTTCAATTTGACTTCCCCCCAAACTACCCTTATGTGTATGCATCTTCTACCAACCAATTCAATTAATAAACACATCACTTAAGGATCCCAAAGGGACCAGCTACCTCTGAGGTGGCATGCATGTAGCATGTATCATAATCAAGAAGTACGTGAAGATTCACGCCAAATTTATAATAGCTTGGAAAAGATATGATACCCTCCTTTGATGAATAAACATATCATTATTTTGAAGAGAGAGCTAGCTCAAGCCATCAGGAGTGCATGTAATCCAGCAAAAGTTACAGTTTGCTGACTATCCGGGGCATTTTTTAATGCTTGGATGTTCATTCTTCCTATCTGCTTACCAACTATCTGCTCTTTCTAATGGTTCATAAACTTCACTTTTTATATCCAGCTATACCTCTAGCAACTAGAATTGTAAAATATGTATGACCAGACACCCTCTACATCCAAACTTAACAACTCTTTAGTCCCAAAAGTAAATACAGGGAGTCACCATATATGCATATCTTTCGTTTTTGTTTTATACCAAACATGTTTGTAAAATAGAATATCTTAACTTTCCTTCAGCTAGGCTGTTTTCCTGTAAGGACTGGTTATCTTGTATTCCCTAGAAAGTATCTCCAATAGGTGGTAAACCAGAGTTATTTTCAGAAAGTATTATCAAATCTTAACCATACTTGTGAAAGGTGAAAAGAATCTCCTGAACTTCATTTCCAGGGGGATGCTTATATAAGTACTAATTCTTTTCATAGATTTACATAATAACGCCTAAACATTCACATATTGATTCTTCTCTTTTCTTCTATTTGGGGGAGACATAACAGTCAATGCATTGATAAGTGAAATTTACTTTATACCCATCTATATTGGACTTCGTTGACATATAGATATTCCTTATTGAGAATAAACATTCGTTTCTAAAGGTTGTTCCATTTACTTTCATTTACTAAACTTTTAACAAGTAATCAGTGTTAGATAGAATCAAAATTCATCAAACATTTTCACAAGACTTGAAATATTAAGGACAATTTGAGCTACTAGATACCCATATTTTGGAGTGGTGGCTAAACTACTCCTCAACTAATTAGCATTTGCTGTATAATTAAACGTATCAGTTGATCTCAATGTCTACTAAAATGTTACGGGAATTGCATTTGGAGGATAAAGCATCTGAGAAACTTTGAGAAAGGACGTGGACACAAAAAAGTCGAGAAATCTCCATCAGTTAGAATGGATATACAAATAAAACTGTAACATATATAGTACGTGGTTGACATTTACGTAGCAATTGATTTGCTTTTTTAATGGTATTGCAGCTGGGCGATTAACGTTCTGGTTTTTTTTCTACAAAAATCTATTTTAAGGCAATCTAGTTTCAAACAACAAATAGTGCCTATTGCAGATCGTGCTCGTGGTCTTGGACGTGTGAAGCGATCCGTACCGTTCCAGTATATAATGAAATATGCTCTTCTAAAAATAATTTGCTCTTTTTTTTCTATTTTGGTTACCTTTATGATTGCCAGACAAGCACAACATATTGGTGGAACTTGGTATAAACTTCGAATAAAGATCCTAAAGCTTTGCAAATTTGAGCACGTTTTGAAGTTTAATTTCAACGTTAATTCAATTGCCCAGTTTTCTGCAACCTCCATAATAGTTATTTGCCTGGTTTAATGAGCTGATTTTCTTCGATTCATAAGTTTAATGTACAAATCACCGATTTCGCAGCTGACTAAAAAATTTCTTCCTCAACAAATAGATTGGTCAATGTTTGGGATGAAATTGCAAATAGATGTTGGCCAGATCTCCTAATTGCAAGATTTTGATTTTGCGATTTCAACGATTTCAGCCGGATTTTTGATAAATTGCTTCTCTAGTATTCGCGTTCGAACACAAATGGCATATTTATCCTACTTGTGCTCTTCCTTCTGCTAAAATAATATCCATCAAGAAAAATATTTTTTTCTTCCTAATACAGTTCATCTAATTTCCTTTTTTCTATTTTCTATGCATCTATTTATCTCTGTCTTAGATCTCGTTTGGCTAGTTATTTTATCTTTCCTTTTGATTTTTGAGTGAGGGAAAAGGCTTGAGGACTTCCTGTAGATGATCGGGAACACACAAACGTTGACGACAAATACTAACAAAAATAAATTTATAAACATCGATGAAAAAACAACAAAACTCCATCTGATTGAACATAAAAACAAAAAAACAAACCGGTTTTGCGAACTCAATCCTAAGCGGATTGCCGTGAAAGAAAGATCCTTGAAGCGCGTCCTTAGCCTCTTTAGCGTCGTTGATGTTCTTGAAATAGAGAAAAGCGAAACCACGAGCCGAATATGTGGTTACGCTGTCAACCGGCCCGTACTTCTGGAAAAGAGCCGTTAGATCGGCTTCCGTTACGTCGGCGGTTAGATTACCGACCCATAGATTATTCGACGGCATCTCTCCCGGCGGCGCCATTACCGAACCCTAGAAAACTAGTTTAACACGAAAAAAAACTAGAAAAAAATATTAGATTGAGATTTGGAAAACCGAGAAACGAGAGGAGAGAAAAATTTGACAGCAATAGAGGAAAAACAAAATATATTTGAGAAAGGCGTTTTTCGCTTTCGGTTTGCTTAGAGAGACTTGAAAAGAAGAAGAAGAAGAAGAGGCGACGATAAGAGAGAGGGGATTATGTGAATCCAATGCTATAAGAAGTGGCATCTTTTTCGGTTGTATTTGTAAATGGACAACTTTAACCCTCTTGTTTGTATTACTTCTTATCCTTCCTTTTGTCCATGTCGGCAGGGGTGCACAGACAAAAAGATAAACCGCGTCAAACAGATAATCCAAGTTAAAAATCAAAAAAAAAGAAACTAATGTAATTTGATTTGATTTGATTTGATATTGAAAAATAAAACTCGACCATAATTGATTTGGTTTAGTTTGGTTTTAACTAAAAAAAGTCAAACCGAAACCAAACCAACCCGATAGTACATTTATATAATTTTTAAAAATATTTTATACATATAAATATTTATTGTAATATAATTAATAAATATTTCTTGAACTTTTTCACAGTTTTATCTTTTAACATATTATTTCAAGTTTAGACTTAACATTCTTGAATGGTAAAATAAATTTTATCGCCCATATATGTAGTAACTTAAACAAAGTTCAAATCAATATTAATGCTAACAAAAGAAATTCAATTCAATACTTGGAATGACGATAGTATTGGATACTTATTTTAATTTTATATTGGTTTATAATAAAAATGCATAACTTAGTTTATCTTTTTCTTTAGTGCTTAGTTATGTAATTAATATTAGTACTTATTAGCTATGCTTATTTTAGCATGACGTATATAGTACTTTTAGATTATGTTAATATTCATTATGGCTTATTAATTAACAATAATTATTTTATGTAATTTTGTTATTTTATCTTTGTTATTGAATATTTTAATATAATGCTATGACTTATCTCGTATTATTGTGTTAGTTTCTTGGAAAACATATTATATAGTCGTATTTTACTAGGACTTAAGAAATATTTGGAGCACAAGTTACATATTTTATGCTATGAAGACTTTACCGGAAAAAAACCTGAAAAACCCGAAAAATACGAGATTGAAAACCCCGACTTTGATAATTTGATTTGATTTATAAATTTAAAAATCCGATATTATTGATTTAGTTTAATAATTAAAAAATCCAAATCAACCTGATCTATGTACACACCTACCTATGGGGACACGGCGAAGAAACATCAAGAAGTCTAACCAAACTAAAACTCGGATTAAACTAACGTGAAAAATCAAAATGTGCACATTTTATTAAAATTGGTTTTGTTGATCAATAATTTTCTTTTGGAACTAAACTTTTGTATTAATCCCAAGCAATAATCTTTACGAAGCCATAGTTAACTTGAGAATCAGTTCACTATCATCAGAAATTTATCTATACACAAGCTATATTTCTAAAATTTAAAACTATGACTCAGACTTCTAATTCCATACATAGTACATAAAAAATCAAAAGAAATTGGTATTGCGGATATGCATAAGAAAGATAATGCAAAAGTTAATTTCTTCTATGAAGAAATCAAGTTTTACTCTGACATCAGATGTTTCAATTAACGCCTGGAAAGTATTTTTGGAACGAAAATGGATGAATAGGCACTTGAGCCTGGAACTAATGAAATTCGGGGAAAACATGGAGGATCCAGTGAGGATTCTGGTCATGTTCTCTCTTTCCTCGTCCTTTTCAGAATTCAACTGCCAAATGCTACGATTGAAAGAAATGGTACGAATATTCATTATAAAAAAGAAAAAGTAAATTTCAGAGTTGATCCATAAAATAAATACAGTAGTAACTAAAAAGCATTTCTTACTATAACAACTCTATCGGATCAAATTTAACCATATGTGACATGTTACCAGAAGACAGACAGTCCAAGGCAGAATCTGGACTCTCCAAGCTAAGAGAAACATGAACAGGAATCAGGTATTCCTTGTCTGTTTGCTCACTTGTAGATGTACTTTCCCTATACAAAAATTGTATCCAACACATTTTCTGGGTCATTTATAGGCAAATTCACATGCCCGACCTAAAAGTTATCCTTGGCACGACGAATGGCTCGCAAGGCTTCTGCGTCATCAGCAGTGAGTGGAATGTTTAGCAACTTCCGGATTTCTGTACTTGAAGTTCGAAGAAATGGATTACATAGCTTCTCTGCTTTGAGCGTTGTTGGAATCTAAAGCACCAAAAGATAAGTACTTAGCAAACACTGACAGTTAGCAGAAAAATATTCCCAAAAATAGAGGGGAAGATATACACATGCTTTTACCTATTATGCATAGTTTTTTGGTGTAAAAATCAAAGATGCAACATAGATATTACTGGATTCCTCAACCTACGAGTTCTAAGATTATTGTAAAACTTGTAAATTTTAGAAGCTTCTTCTTGCTGATGGTAGCAAATCCTTTATCTTAACTAAGAAATTATTGGGCACTCCGGGTTACCAACGAGCAAAGTGTAAATTGGAAATATTTAACGGGGGTCAAATACAAAAACACCAAACAAGTTTTATTAAGCTTCTCAGAGATTAATTAAAATAAAGAAGATAAGACACCTAGGAAGAAATTCATGAATCATTCGAATCATCTCAAAATATTTACAATTTAATATTTAGGTAAACCGCTAGATTGTTCTCATTAGAGTTTTCAGGAAAAGAAGCTTACAGTTGGCAAGCCCTTCTTGCGGAGATTGACAACTTGTGCGGCATATGACTGCAATTCTTCATTTGCAGGTTCTACAGAAAGTGCGAACTTTGAATTGCTCTGTCAGAACATGTCAAATAGTCAGGTCAGAAGCAGCAGCTATCTAAGTTATCACCGAACAACAATGTTCAAAAGTTAATTTACCAATGTATACTCGTGGCCACAGTAAACATTTGTATCGTCTGGTAAGGACATGATCTTCCTCAATGAAGAGAGCATCTGTAACATAAAGATGATCTTTTTTAGTAGTATTTATTATTTACGGTCGGCAAGTGCCCTCACACTAGTCTTTCTGCACAGCGGACCTAGCTCTGTTAAGATAGGTGATGCATCATTCATTCACATTCCAATTTCAGATTATATAGCAGACAGTTTTAGTTCTTGTTCCACCCAAACCAAAGCAATAAGCATAGTATTTAACACCGGGGAATGATAGGTAAGACATATTTCTTCCTATACTACCACATTTTAAACTTGGCTAGCTCACTCCAAAAACTTTATGGTTTTGATAGAATATATAATTTTTCCTGGTAACCCCAACCACCGAAACTCCCTTCTGTTGGGCCAACAGTGGCTTTTTCTATTTTTTACTACTAGTTTTACTTATGCTACTTAATCGGTCTGAATTACTTGCTAGTTGAGAACCATCAACATCTGAAGCCAAAAAGAAAAGAACATACAGAAGCTCAATAAAAGAAAAGTAAAATGCAAGACAAACTAGATGCATACAGCCCACAAAATAGAACTCTACTTTACCTGCTGAGGAGTCCCTTCGAAAAGCTTACCACAAGACAAGCTGAATAGTGTATCTCCTGTGAAAATTGCCTTTGATCTCGGGAAGTAAAAACTGATATGCCCTGTCATGCATTTTTCGTATTAGTAATGTTGAGGAGACATTTCAAGCCAATAAAAACACATAAGATCAAAAAGATAACACAGTTTAGATCAGCAGTAATCCCCACTTTTGCCCTCAATCTAAAATTTCTCGTGAGAGATTAGTGAAAAGAATAAACAGTTGTAGTGAAGAGCGAAGGGACTACATCTCTCCCAATTTTAAACGACACTATCTCTATTTTGGAACATGCCAAAATGTTTGACATCATACTATTCATAATATCAACTTTCAAAAGTTTCTCAATTCGCATCTATTTTAACTAATTATTTAAAGTTTTGATGGTTATCTCTTTCAAATAAACTTCTCAAATACTACACTAATATATTCATCCAATACCACTCATATATGTATTTACTAGTCAAACTAATCTTTTAAATTTCGTATCCAATCAAATAGTGTGACATAAAAAGAACACGCCCAATCAAATGGTTTTACATGAAAGTGGATCGTGTGGACAGATTAACTAAGCACTTGAATTATTATACATCTCTATTTAGTGGAATACATTTCTGATAAACATACTTCTTTCCTTGATCTATCATCTCTCTCCTTAATCTCCCATGAGTAATTGGACATAGGAAAATAATTATCGTGGTAAAATGTCAAATCTCTCATTTGTAAGATGTTATTACTAATGGATAAGAATTTTCTCAATGTGGATGTACTGGTTAACCTACTCCCAACCGGGCTTAGTAAACCTACACTAGATGGATATTTCCCACAGCACATGACCAGCAAGTAAAAAAAAGACAGCCCGGTGCACAAAGCATCCAGCATTTACACATGGTCCGAGGAAGTTCCGCAACCCAAAAAAAGTGATGTAGACAACCTGCCCTAATGCAAGCACACATGACGAGGAAGTAATATGAAGGATTAGTAACTAGCTAAAACAACTTATAGAATGAGAAAATCTACACAAAAATGGTTCTCTGCTCCCAAAATGGAATTGATATTTAACCATAAAGGAAGCAGAAAAAGAAAGAAGGAAAACCAAAAGACAAGAACCATGCTATTTGACAGGGAAATAGATGTCTGTTCTGTCATATAGCCTCAAGAGCCAAAAAAAGGACTATGAGACAGTTCAAGGCAGTGTTGTGAAAAGCGGGCGCTTCTTCGCTTAAAGCGAGAAGCGAAGCGAGGCGACCTATCGAGCTCTTCTGCTATCTGAAGCGTACCAGGTATTCAAAAGCACTCGCTTCCCACTAAAAAGCGAGAAGCGAGGATGCAAAGCGATGCGTAAGAAGCATGCGCTTCTCTATTTTAAAGGGCTGCCCACCTATTTAATTAAAAAGGATGTTCTTTATTTAAAATATATCGACCAGCAGCAACATAGAAAGAAGAGGCGACTAGGGTTCAAGTTTTCTACACTTTTTAAGTCCAGGTATGTGATTTCTTCTTCCTCCTCCTTCTTCTTCTTCTTCTTTTTCTTTTTCTTTCACTGTTTCAGCGTCCAAATAGCAACGAAAATGTTAGCGAATTTTTTTTTTCCCTTCAGTTCTTCTTTCTCATTCTTCTCCTCTTCTTCTTCATTTTCTTGCACTGTTTTTTCGTTTGAAATGCTGCCCATTTTTTACTGGAATGGTATACTGCCCTTCCTCTTATTTTTATATCCTTTATTCTTAGTTCTTATTAGTTGATGAAGAAGAAGAAGAAGTTGAGGAATATGACGAGCAATATAATAATGATAGTGGAATACAAGAATTTGACAATCTTGTAGAAGAATAAGATACTCATTTTGTGCTTTAATTGATGCTACTCTTTAGTTTTTACATTGAAGTATTGAATGTTGTCTATGCAGTATTTATTTTAATATTTTTTTTAAAAATTCCGCTTCACTTCAAAAAGCGAGCGCTTCGCTTCTCGCTTCTCGCTTTAAGCGAAAAGGGGGTTGTCGCTTTTCCTCGCTTCACGCTCTTCACAACACTGGTTCAAGGAAATCTTCAAATGATATCAGGCACTAATATACAACCTCGCGTATGACCAGGAGTCTCCATGACAAGCACCTCATGGCCTGCGAACATCCATTGGTCCCCATCATTTAGGGCTATATCAATACCAGGTATTCTATCACTGTCTACTCCAGATCCAATTACCTACAAAATCACGTAAAAAATGAAAGCCTTTTTGACAAAATTTCAGCTGACACAAATATATTGACCCTTAATCTGCTAATCAAAGAGAAATTGCCTGTTATAGTTATACAGGATTTTTTAAGTGTAATATCAAGTTTAAGTTAATTCTAATTTCTACCCAGTTCTAAAACCAAAATCATTGAGCTTGAAGGAAAATAGTTTTTGGTATTTTAGTTGTCTTTTTGGATTTCATTCCAGATTCGGTAATCTAAACCAGTCCCCCCAGCAACGCCTGGCAAAGATACAAACAGAGAAAATTGAACAAACAGCACTTAAAGCATGTCACGAGATTTATGGCAACAGAAATGAAACACTAAAGCAACTGTACATTCCTCCTTTTCAAGATCACTCTGTTGAACCAAAACCTGTAACCAGATAAAATCCAACCCCCGTCCTAAAAAGGAGGGGAAAAAAAGAACCAAAAAAAAAAACATTGAAAATGGAAACAAAAAATGAACCAATCGAAGTACTCAGAAAATACTAGATTTATGTTAAAAGCTGCAATCCAAATCACTGCGCCAAGAGGAAAACCTCATCATACCTTTGCCCCATACCTTGCTTTTAACTCCATGTTGCCACCAGTGTGATCATAGTGATGATGTGTGTTCAAAATATAAGTCAAATTGCGGTTGTTTCTACTAAGTGCATCTATAACAGGAACAGCTTCAGAAGGATCCACAACACCAACTGTTCCAGTATCCACATCGTGCAATAGATATGCATAATTATCCTGGAGACATGGTATCTGGATATAGACAACAGAAAAGATGAGCAAAACCTGTCAGGGTTTCTCAACATATAGATGGAAAGCTTTGTAACACTATAAAGTAGATTCCTATTTGTGCTTTCTTGTTCAGAAAAAGAAAGCAGAAACACATAGCGACAGAAAGTGGAAGAAAAGCAAGAAATTATATTATTTTTTCTCAGCTAGTAAATCTGCTTCCTGAAAATAAAAAAGCACGAAATTTCCCATCTTTCCCACCCAAAATGAAAGCAGCACTCTACCATTTCTGTGAGCTGAGACTAAGATATTTGATTATTTTGTACTAGCAACACTAGTGTAAGAGCATTATGCCTTTCTTATGGTAAAATTTAAACAAATAAGATATTACCCAGTAAGAAAAAGACGGAACACGTCTGCATATCAGAGAATACAAGGCACTATATAAAGGAATCCCATTCAAGAAGTTCATCGAATTGTTCATACAAGCTGGAATGTCATGAGCACGCCAAACAGATTCAGTCTTCAGTTCAGTCCCTACAGCTATTGTTAATGCCCTTGATAGATCTTCCGTTTCAGTCTTCAGTTCAGTCAGTATTATATATATATGTATTCTTTTTTTTGATAATCAGTGGTCCGAACCAGCTTGCGCGCATCTCGAGTAATTCCACGGGATACCTGCCACCTCCCACCAGCGACAGGTTCCAGGTAGCTCTATCCACCAAAGCTCGGATAAATGGGAAGAAATTACCTAGTGTTTTTTGCCAAGTGAATTTGAACCGGAGACCTCATGATTTCACCCACTTCATTAACCACTAGGCCACACCCTTGGGTGCGTTCAGTCACTATATTATAGCCCACATTTACAGCATACTGGACAACTACCCAGCTCCTCCTATTCAGGCCTCTAGAATTTCAATAATTAACCAGTTGTGCAGCAGTTACTTCGGAAACGGTGGGTGAAAAACGCCCATCATATTCCAAAGATGTTGAACATCAAGATCCATCCTTTGAAGCTATCTCCCACGGAGCAGGTGAACATATGATAGACAAGCAGCTTTGCTATGGCAACTTTCGAGATGTCAATTAGCTATACAGATAACTCCCAGGAGGATCTGTTAATTAACTCTAATAGTCAGCTACGGAGATCTCAGGGTACTCGGCCATATTTTAAACATACAAAGGCCATTAATACCAAATTGCAATACTACCCGTCACACTTGGCGTCTTCATATAAAGTAATCATTTTTTCTAATTACCACGCAATAGGAAGGTGTGGAGGTCGAGTATTAGGGTTGTGAGTTGACAGGTAGTCAAGAGTTTCTCCTAGCCTCACCAGCAATATTAGTACTAGTCTTAGTTTACTATTTCTAATTCCTTGTTTGTACACCGTATGTCATTCTTACCAGTAGTATTGGAACTATTCTTGTATTTTCCTATTCCTAAATCTTTGTTATTACATGGCCATTTGCTTTCATTGTCCTATTACATTGTTGTTGCTATTGTTTGTTTATTGCTCCCTTTTCTGTTCCTGAGCCGAGTGTCTGCCGGAAACAGCCTCTCTAACCTCATAGGGTAGGGGTAAGTTTTGCATATAGACTACCCTCCCCAGACCCCCACTTGTGCCATTTCACTGGGTGTGTTGTTGTTGTTACCATGCAAATATGCTCTTCTTACTGGTCTGGTCGAACAATTTTAAACCCCTCTAGCATCAGTACTTTCTATCTCAATCACTTATTCGAGATAACTTACAAGAGAAAGAAAGGACATTCAATAATGTTGTAAAGCCACTAATGGGTGAAATATTTTTCCAATGAGAGGAAAGAATAATTAAATGTCTCCAACACTAAAATGACTCAACAAATAACATTATACGCACATAAAATGCATGCTAATGAGGACTCACCAGTTCGATTTGCAAACTAGAAGACGTACTAGTAATGCTACAGAGATTAGAAACTCCAAGCGTCCGACTAACTCCACGTATGGTCTTAAAAGGCATTGAGAAAAGCTGCATAAATCCATAGAGGAGATTCTTCCTAAGAGAAAGCTGTCTCAAGCCGGGCCATACACAAACCCCTGTCTGAGTCTAAGAAAACCAACAAAAAGAATTAAGTCAAAATGCAAGCCAAAATATTAAAGATCTAATACTAATAAAAGCAGCACATGTAAACCCCCCCCCCCCCCC
>MCJB01023090.1:113128-153778 GCA_002018475.1 Nicotiana obtusifolia | reverse complement strand
AAAAAAAAAAAAAAAACAATTTATGAAGCAGAATAACAAAAAGAGTCCCACAAGAAGATCAGATAAAACTGACGGAGAAGCAAGTCTTGTAAAACCTTAAACCTTAAAATCTCAGACCAACATAGTAATTATCAAAAGCTAATTAAGGATACAATAAAAAGTGAAAAAGATCCCAACTTTAATACAAATCACTCATACATTTATATATATCGCTACTCAAATTACACAGTTGGTGAAGACTTCACAGTAAATTCACAACTAGCAAGGAAACATGAATTCAAATTTAGGGACAGCAAAAAAAACACGGGAGAAATAAATTCATCATTTCTCCAATTCACTTCAACTATTTTCAGAAACCGCAGAATACTTCAATTAATCCACACCAAATAAAAATTAACCATAGTCTTCCAAACACATAACGAAGTTATGTACTGTAAGTCATGTTTTAGAATACTCTACAAATTCCCAAAAATATTTAAAGAAAGCTATGTACACAAATTAAAGGGGTGGAAGATAGAAAGGGGAGAAAAAAAAAAAAGAACCTTAGAACAAGGGAAGGATGCCATGGCGGAGGGTGCAATTCTACAGAAGGTTTGCATAATTTCGTATTTGCAATAAAAGAGTTGTGTTGAGGAAGGCAACGGTGGGTCTGTCGCACGCTTTCACACACCCACTTTGTTTTTCGGCTTTTCGGAATATTTTATATCAAATTGCTAATTACTTACAAGGCATACAAAAATCTTCTTAGAATATGCTCCCTTTTCTATTCTTTAAAAAAATATTTTAGAATATGCTCCCTTTTCTATTCTTTAAAAAAATATTTTATTTAATTTAATTCTGTTATTCCCACCCTATGTACTCTCTTTGGGATACCGATTAATTTATATTCAAGCCGTATACAACAACATTAACCACCTAGTGAGTTGCCATATGGCTTAATTCAGAAGTACCACACGTTGAAAGATTCTATACATTTTATCATGACGTCAATAATAAAAATTTTCGTTAATATTAGTTAGTTAGTGCAAGTTAATAGAACTAGAAATCAAGTACTTTTACACTAGAAAAAAATTATTTTATGGCTTTGATTAACTCAACTTATATTTATCCAAAAGAATGATTTTCTTCTTCTTCTTGAGCTTAAAATTAAGTTTTTGACCAACATTTTCAAAGTCAACCTATTGCCTATTCGGTAATAACGAAAATGCACTTTTATTCCTTTGGTGATTCGAACCCATAGCTCTGATCATCTGAGCAACAAAATGCACTTATTATACTTGTTTGGCCAAAAAGTGTAACTTCCAGTAAATTATTAAATTTATATAACAAGGGGCCAAATCTAGTTAAGGATAATAACTCTAGGCACTAATCTTGAAAACGTACAATAGGTGGGACATATCCCGAAAATAGTTGATGACAATAAGTACAGAATATACTTAAAATATGAACATTAATGGATATATAACTAACAATAAATGGTAATAAATTGCATTTAAGCAAATACGGAGAAAGATTGACCCAATAATAAATGGGTTGAACGAATGTTTCTCCTAACAATGATGAATGACAAATAGGTCAAAGATTCGTATGAACAATCCTCTGATCTGGTGTAAAGGTGGGAATAATATAAACAAGAATCTTCATCAAAAGGTAGTCTTTGTATTTTTGCAAGAGGGAAATTTTTTTTCTCAAAAGTGTTCTTATCAAAATCAATATTACATGCCCCTAACATTGTCTCTTCTTTCAATATATATGGGGCTTTTTTCCTAGGAAACCCTAACAGTACAAATGCAGGGAATATTCACTAGAATATTTCTTTTTAGTACTCAACCTTGAAAAATTAGCCGTTGTCAGTCTTGAGAGAGCTCAGCCGATAACTTTCTTTAATGCCATATTACGCTAAATATTCTGAAGACAGATTTTGGCCAATACAGTTAGTCCCTCCGCTTATTGAGGCCGAGCTCAGACGGCCTTGATGAGCAGACTCTGTATGTCGTAGTTAATGAAATAAGGCGAGCAAGTTAGGTAGCGGCGCTTAGGCGAGGTGGCAACATGACTTCTCGTGAGATGCAAACTTTGGGTATGCATTGTTTTAGAATGATGTCACGACATCATGCGTCATTATGACGTGTTTTCCCGACGCCTTGCGTCGTTTCCTGTGCCTCTAACGTTTCGAGACCTGCGCTAGGTAATGATGGCCTGATTTCTCGATCTTGGTGCTTGAACACTTATAAATAGGGATTTGAGGCCATTTGTGTTTGTTTTGCATCCTCCTAATATCGAATCCCCTGCGTTTCTTTCCTTCATACTCCATACTAAACCCTAGTCTCCTTTTTGCTTCGTCGTTTGTGTCCACTCTCCTGATTTCGGCAATCTTTGTTGCTTACAACTCCTGTGCTTAAAACATCTTCCTTCAAGAATATGGTTAACGCAACCTCTGGCTCTGGTATGGCGGCTAGCTTTACCCCCTTGGCGGTACGTATGCCTCCTCACGACGATGATGTTTCTGTTGCCCTTGAGGATGATAGATTTCCTACGATGGAGGAAATAATTCCTCGTAGTGAAAAGACTAGATCTGACTTTT
This sequence comes from Nicotiana obtusifolia, assembly GCA_002018475.1. Taxonomy (NCBI): domain Eukaryota; kingdom Viridiplantae; phylum Streptophyta; class Magnoliopsida; order Solanales; family Solanaceae; genus Nicotiana; species Nicotiana obtusifolia. The sequence continues at coordinate 151,194 of MCJB01023090.1, read as the reverse complement.
CGAAGTTACCTGAACACGACCTTGAGGTCTTTAAATCGGTGATGAACGAGGTCGATCTCGCTGAATTTAGGCAAAGTTAAAAAATTCCGACTCACATAGATTTGGTTCCGGTGGGACGCGACGTGGTACAAATACACCGCCAAGGATGTTGCGCGTTCTATGTGTATCCGTTCTATGTAGGCTATTCCTTTTCTCTTCTTCTGTTGGCGGAGGAATTTTGCTGCAACTACAGTGTCTGTCCGCCCAACTCTCCCTTTACATCTACAAACTTATCCGCATGTTGACGAAGTATGCAAAATTGGTTGGCCGTGGGATCTCTCTTCGTCACCTGATGCACCTCTTCGCCCCTAGTTTCTATAGGGAAACGATGCTGCACCTTCATTACCAAGGAAGCAAAAGTTTGGTAGTGAAGATGGACGACAAAGCAAATCGTCAGTTCTAGCTCAGCTACTTCTTCATCAAGACCGAGGACGTGGTGGCCAACTCGAGCGGATTCCCTGAGGCTTGGAATTATGCCCGTAAGTAACTCTTGCCAAGTGTTTGTTTTGCCCGTTTTTAAGTGTAGTCTAACATTCCGTCTTTTCCTCGCGCTGCTAAGACTTCGCTCCCTCCTTTGGTTGCGGACATTCATGACTTGGTCAGCTAGGTCTTGCCTCTCTAGTGGGGATTTGTGAATGGCCGACTTTTATCAAGAAATTTGGACCCGCGCCTTTAGTGACCGATGAGCTCATCTATCTGTATTCATCCATATGTTGGTTATCTTTTGATCACGCCGTTTTGACCTCATGGTCGCCTGCTCGTTACGATTTTGTGCAGGAAGTGACAGTTTTCTTACTTTTCTTTTGCAGCCCGAGGATCTTCGAAAAGGCGAAAGGCTCCTGCTCCAACATTCCGCAAAAGGAAGGCAGCTTCTGTTCCTTCTACCGCCGTGAGATCTGCTCGGTCATCGACTGGGCCTACCGCGGGACTCTCGACTTCTTCTATGCATCATCTAATAGACAAGGACGATGAAGAGGAGTCGTCGCCGAATGGTGATAATTTGCTCCGCCGTACGAGGCGGTCTGTAGATGTCGGAGAAAAAGCTGTCCGCGCTGGGAGCTCGATGATGGAGGATTTCGTCATTTGAGAGACGGAGACCATAGATCTTGGAGATGACTCTGAGTTACTGCCCATGATTCCGCCATCATCGGGGGCCGAGGAGGGTACGTCTCTCCCTAAGGCCGTGGTATATTTTGAGGGGCCGTCGGCGAGAGTCCCTGACGCCTTACGGCAGGATGAACCATCAGCCTCGCTACCAGCGGAGGATCCTTCTTCCTGTGTTGACACAAAGGGGAAAAGCGTGGCCGAAGAAGGTATGAGACGGGCTCCAATATGGATTCTAAGGAGGTGCGGATGATGGGGGAAGGGCTCACCCGATTTGAGGTGAGATTGAAGGGGACCACACAGACCATTGCGATCCCCTTGGACCGGGATTTGCTAGTGGATACCGAGGACGTGGTCCCTTCTCTTGGTCCCCTTTCTTCCGATGTGGAGGGTAAAACCCTTGAGAAGCTAAAGGATGCTACTTTGTCGAGGAGTATAGCCGGCCTCGCTCTTAGAGTAAGACTTTTGATTATTATTATTATTATTATTATTATTATTATTTTTGTTGAGATCAGTTTCGTTCTCATTCCCCGTCTTCTGTCTTTCTATCAGAACATGATTTTAGAGATTGAGAGTGCCCGGCGGGAGGAGAGGCGTAAGGCCATTTTTCAGAAGATGGAGCGGAAGTATCGCGAATACCGTGATAAACATCGGGAGTTTTGCAGGCATCTCGGAGGGAGCAGTAATTTCCGGGCTCTCCAAACGAACTGAAGGAGAAGGATGACGAGTTGGTAAGGTCATCAGAAAATGCAGCGAACTCGAGGGGGCGTTGAGGGACAAAGAAGAAGAAGTTGAGGTGAGCAAGGGGGTTGAGGCTAAATGCGCCGATCTTCAAGCCCAGGTGGTTTCATTACGTGCCGAGCTTGAGGAGTGTCAACTTAAAGTAGACGCTCTGAGTGGCGAGGTTGCTGATAAGGCAGCGGGCTTAGAGAAGGCGGAGTTGGCTTAGTTGTCGGTTGCGTGAAAGGTGGAGGCTTTCATAATTACAATCTGCATTCTTCGTTCTGAGCGGGAGAGTGCTTTGGAGACGTCCAGGCTGAGGGAGGAGTGGCTTGATGAGTGGATAGGGGAGCTGGAGAAAGAGGCTTCGAGCCTTAACGATCGAGTTGCAGTTCTCGAGGCCGAGAAGGCGCAGTTGTTGGCTCAGTCGTCCTCGTCACGTACTTCTGCCTTTCCTGATGTTCCGCGGGATTCGTACGAGGAATGGATTCATGCCGAGGCTCAGCTGGATATATTCAGGGATCTGATGGGGATAAGGGCTATTTTAGAAGCCAACTTCGAGGATGCTCGTGCTAAGGCACGTAAAGATCGACTTGCTTGTGGCTATGATCCCGCTACACCGGAAGTCGGTGACGACGAGGAGGATGCGGGTGTGGATCGGATCGAATAGGATGCCTGGTATGAGGATGAATATCTTGCTGGCGATAGCGAGGAGATAGGTGGAGACAGTCTAGGCGATCAAGCTGGTGGCGCTACTGGGCCAGGCGGTGATTAGTTGTTCTTTTTTGCTTAGCCGCAGACTTATATGTACTTTTTTGTAGGCGTGCATCCTTTGTAAAAAAATATTCTGAGTATGAAGAGTTAGTTTTCTTATTCGTACCTGATTCCTTTTCTTTGTTCTGGTTTGTGCACTTTTCTGATTTTATTACTTTACTGCCTTTGTCGTAACAAATTTGTTTTACTAGGCTGAACGAGGTCGAATGTTACCTTTATTTAATTAAGGTCGTGGGTCGAGTAGGTGTTAAGTCGAACGAGGTCGAACATTACCTTTATTTAATTGAGGTTGTGGGCATAATAGGTGCTAAATCGAACGAGGTCGAATGTTACCTTTATTTAATTGAGGCTGTGGGCCGAATAGATGCTAGTTCGAATGAGGTCGAACGTTACCTTTATTTAATTGAGCTTATGGGCGGAATAGGTGCTAATTCGAACGAGGTCGAAAGTTACCTTTATTTAATTGAGGCTGTGGGCAGAATAGGTGCTAATTTGAACGAGGTCGAATGTTACCTTTATTTAATTGAGGCCGTAGGCCGAATAGGTGCTAATTCGAACGAGGTCAAATGTTACCTTTAATTGGGGAGAGCAGAAATAAACTTCATGTACTTGTGCTTTGTTCATATTCCTGGAGAGATTTACATAATTTTCGGGCGTTAGCTGGTAGTTCAGTCCCAGTCCCAGTCTATCTAGTCCCTTCATTGATCTAACTGGAAAAATAGTGAGAGATCGAGCAATGAACTAGCCGTCCAGTTCCCTCGTCTGTGCGCACTTCAATCCTGAAGTATCCCCGTCCTCGCCTCGTTAAAAACCTCCTCGAGAAAACCCAATTGGGACAAAACTCGAGTGAGGAAAAAGAGTGCGACTTTGGGGACCTCGTCCTTTAAAAGTTGAAGCACTTGAGGTGTGTAATGTTCCAGTTGTTTGGCAGTCGCTTTCCTTCCATTGTTTCTAGTGCGAATGACCCTTTGCTTGCCGTTGCCGTGATTTTGTAGGGGCCATCCCAGTTTGTTCCTAGTTTGCCTTCCCGTGGATCTTTGCTTGCTTGTGTTTGAGCTTTAAGAATGTAGTCCCCGACTTTAAGTGGCATGATCTTTGCTCTTTTGTTATAGTAGCATTCTGCTTGCTGCTTTTGGCGACCATTCTCACATAGGCCATATCTCTTCGTCGAGTTCCTGCCTTCTACTGTCATCGTTCTGGGGTCCGCTTTCGTGGAAGTATCTTAGACTGGGCTCCGCGACCTCGACTGGTATTACTGCATCAATCCCATAGACTAACGAGTATGGCGTTTCCCCTGTGCTCGTTTTTGGCGTTGTTTGGTAAGCCTAGAGTACTTCTGGTAATATCTCTGGCCATAGTCCCTTGGGGTCTTCGAGCTTCTTCTTCATGATGTTTAGTATTTACTTGTTGGAGGATTTTGCTTGCCCGTTACCCGTGGGGTGGTAAGGCGTTGACAGTATTCTTTTGATGTGCCATTTTTCAAAAAAGTCGGTGACCTTCTTTCCTGTAAATTGAGGTCCGTTGTCGCAGCTGATTTCTTTGGGGAGATCGAAACGACATATGATGTTCTTCCATATAAAGGCGATTACTTCCTGTTCGCGTATTTGGGGGAGTGCTCCTACTTCCACCCATTTAGAGAAATAATTAGTTAAAATCAAGAGAAATCGTACGTTACCTCATCCGGCCGGGAGGGGGCCCACGATATCCATTCCCCATTTGATGAATAGCCAAGGGGAAGTTACTGAGTGTAGGTGTTCGCTTGCTTGGTGGATCATTGGGGCGTACTTCTGGCATCACTCACATTTTTTCACGAAATCTGCGGCCTCCTTTTTCATGGTGGGCCAATAGTATCCTGCTCGTATGAGGCACCTGACGAAATCTCGATTTCCGGAGTGAGCTCCATAGTGACTTTGGTGCACTTCTTCAAGGATGCGCCACGTCTAATTTGGGCCCAAGCATTTCGCTAGGGGGCTTCCATATATCCTTTTGTACAGGTTGTTGTGAACGATGATATACCTGCCGCTTGCATTCGCAGTTTCTTGGCCTCTTTTTTTGTCACTGGGGAGTGTGCCGTCCTACAAATATGTAATAATACGGTTGCGCCAGTCCCAAGTTAGGTTTATAGTTCTTACCTCGATTTGGTCTATCGACAAGTTGAGGAGGTGGACCGTATTTTGGTCTCCGGTTGTGATGTTTTTGGTGGTTGCTGCAAATTTGGCGAGGCCGTCCGTCTCGATATTCTTTGCTCAGGGAATCTGGTCGAGCTGACATTCGTCGAACTTGGGTCGTAGTTTGTAGATTTTGATCTGGTATTTTTGTAACCTTTGCTTCTTGATTTAGAAAGCCCTGTGACTTGGTTGACCACAAGCTGAGAATCGCAGCGCTGCCTTAGCTGCTTCGCCCTGTATTTGAGTGCTAGTCTTAGTCCTGCAATAACGGCATCATACTCAGCCTCGTTGTTAGTCATGTCTGGGCATCTTATGGACTGGCGAATCACTTCGCATGTTGGAACTTCGAGTACGAGTCACGGCCCGGACCGCGACGCGTTAGATGCACCGTCAGTGTATAGGACCAAGAGGTTGTGTATTTGGGAAGAAGCATGGGCGGCTTCCTTTTCGACTTCGGGCAGTATGTGCGCACTTAAGTCGGGGAGGAAGTCGGCAAGGACCTGAGACTTTATTGCCGTTCGCGATCGATATATAATATCATGATCGCTTAGTTCAATGGCCCATTTGGCCAATCTGCCCGAAAGTTGGGGTTTGTGTAAAATGCTTCTTAATGGGAAAGTCGTGACGACCGAGATGGAGTGGCATTGGAAATACGATCTAAGCTTCCGTGAAGCTACGACTAAGGCCAGAGCCAGCTTTTCAAGATGGGGGTACCTCGTCTCGGCGTCGACTAGTGTCTTACTAATATAATAGATGGGAGATTGCATATCTTTATTTTCTTGGACTAAGACTGCGCTCACAGCTACTTTGGACACGACGAGATAGATGAGTAGAGGTTGTCCTGGTTCCGATTTTGAGAGCAACGACAGCGAGGATAGGTACACCTTTAACTCCTTCGGTGCTTGGACACACTCAGGGGTCCATTGGAGGCTGTTCTCCTTTTTGAGTACGCCGAAGAACTTGTGGCACCTATCGGAGGATCGCGACATGAACCTTGGCAGAGGGACGATACGGCTGGTTAGCTTCTAGACTTGCTTTTTGGTGGTCAAGTGCTCTGGGATACCCTCGATGACCTTGATTTGGTCGGGATTGACCTCGATACCACGTTGCGACACTCGGAAACCCAAGAATTTCCCTGAGGTCACGCCGAATGCACATTTCACGGGATTCAGTTTCATGCCGTATTGCCTGAGTATGTCGAATGCTTCTCTTATGTGGTCGATGTGATCTTCTTTCCTTTCGGACTTGACCAGCATGTCGTTGATGTATACCTCTGTCATTTTTTCGAGTTGTTCTTTGAACATCTTTGTCGCCAACCTTTGGTAAGTTGCCCTCGCTTTTTTCAATCCGAAAGGCATGACCTGTAGCAGTACGTCCCCTGGTGGGTGATGACTATGGTCTTTTCCTGGTCCTCTTCCGCCATAAGGATCTGGTTGTAGCCCGAATAGGCATCCAAGAAACTTAGCAACTCGTGCTCGGCTGTCGCGTCGATGTTGGGGTAATGGGAACGAGTCCTTGGGGTAGGCTTTGTTCAGGTCGTTGAAGTCTACACACATCCGCCACTTACTGCTCTTCTTTTTCGCCATGACCACGCTGGCGACCCATTGGGAGTACTTCGACTCCCAGATGAAACCATTTTCTAATAGATTTTCCACTTCTTCGCGCACTACGTCATTAATTGCGGGGTTGAATTTACGTCGAACCTGCCTCACCAGGGGGTAGAGTGGATCCACGTTTAATTTATGTGTGGGTATCTCCTTTGGGATACCTGGCATATCTGCATGGCTAAAAGCAAACAAGTTCGAGTTAGCAATTAAAAATTCACATAACCCGGTTCTTGAAGTTTGCAGCCAATGTAAGCTTTCTTGCTACGGTCATTACCATCTAAATGAACGGGGTCGAGGTCCTCTATGGTCGATCCTGCAGCCTCGACCGAGTTGGGGTCTTTGATGACATCTCGGTCGTCATTGCCTTCTGACCTCGACCTTGTTGATTGCTATGCCTCTTTCTTTCTCTCTTTCATTTGTTGGGTTGCCGTGCAGTCCAGGTGCGGTAGCATTTTTGGGATGTGCGTTGTTCCCCATGCTGAATATGCCCTATGAAGTTGGGAATTTGACGACCTGGTAAAATCTGGAGGGTATAGCTTTGTATCCATGGTCGTCCTATTATAGCATTGTATGCCGTGTCCTGGTCCATGATGTGGAATGTGGTCTCCAGAATAACACCACCGGCCAGGACGGGGAGTCTGATCTCACCAGATGTTCATTCAACTGCATTGTTAAAGCATGTTAGTGTGATACAGTATGGTATTATCTTGTCTTCGAGTTTCATTTGCGTGAGTACTCAAGGATGGATAATACCCACGTCGATCCCATTATCTACCATAATTCGTCTCACGTCGATATCTAAAATTCGTAAATAATAACAAGAGCGTCATGGTGAGGGAATGCCAAACCGTTGGTATCTGACTTATCGAAGATGGTACTTTCTTTGAGTTCATCATAGCGTTCATGGGTGATCGACCGTTTGAGCTTGTGGGTCGTGGTGAACTTCACGCCGTTAATGGAAGCTTCATCTCTGCCACCGCCGATCATGTGGATGGTGCGGGCTGGCGATGGCGGCTTTGGCAGCCCTTGATGTTGTTCATGTCCCCTGGCTAAGTTGGTCCTTCCCCGATCGCTCAGAAATTCTTTGAGGTGTCCCTGCCGCTACATGTTTATGACCTCATGTCTTAAGGCAATGCAATCTTCGATTTTGTGTCTTCGCTCTTGATGGAACTCACAAAGGGCGTCTGATTTTCTGGTATTCGGGTACCACCTTATCTTTTGTGTCTACTTAACCTTTGGCCCGAGCTTCTCCAAGGCGTAGACGATCTCAATAGGTGACATGCAAAAATTATGAGCAAATAGTAAATGGGGCATACCTGTTTCAGTCTGGTGAGTCCCTGTTCTTGATCGGGGGTAGGCCTTCCTCATGGTGAGGTGAGGATACAACGGTAGTTCTGATAAATGGGAGATGTCGTTCCCAGTTTGGCCGTGAGGCTGCTGGATCTCTTCTGATATCACTTCTCTGATCTTTTTTTCTAGATTCTGCTTGTACTGAGGTCAGTCGATGAGTCGGCCCATTGAGGTCGTCTTCGTCTGCTCGGACTTCGGCACAGTACGCATTATGTATTTCGTCCCAAGTCGTTGGGGGATATTTCATAAGCCAACTTAATAATTTTTTTGTCGCCCTTGAACCATTTCTGTTCAACCCGTTTTGGAAAAGCAGCTACTGCTGTTCCTTTTGATACATTAGGCAAAATCATTCTTACTCGGTTGAAACGGGCGAAGAAGCCCCTCATTCCATTTCCTGAGGACCGTTTGATAGCAAAAATGTATTCACTCTTGCCTCGGCCTTCTTGGCCCTGGCATAGGCCGTCACGAATTTATTGGCCTTTTCCTCAAAGGTTTTGATGGAACGTGCTGGCAGTTGCGAGTACCAGGTTAATGCACCTCCCGTGAGGGTTTCACTGAATTTATTTAGTATAATGGAGGATACTTGTTCTTTGGCGAGATCATTTCTTTTCACGGCGGTGACATAATGGGTCACATAATCCTCGGGGTCGGTTGTGCCATCATATATTTTCAGAAAAGGCGGTATTTTAAAGGTCTTTGGTATGGCATGTGGGGCAGGGCTGTCGCTTGTACGGCTGCTCGACGAACCGACCGGCGTCTCTCTTCGGCAAAAACTTAGGAGCGTCCCGTATTTTATCGATCCTTTCTTGGTGCTCTCTCATTTGATCCTGAAGTGTCTTGTTCTCGTTTTCTATTTCCTCCATCCTTTTCAGAATGGCAGTGAGAGCATCGTCGCCTGCATTGTTAACAACACTCTGAGCAATACCTGTCATCGTGGGTGGAGGAGGAGGCTGATCTTGTTATTCGTCCACTGATGGTGCAGCACAAGTTCTCGCCTTTACTGCGGTCGCGTCCTGAACGGGCTTATGGAGGACGCTGGTCAGTGTATCAGTTAGCCAAACCTCAAGGAGCTTCTTTATTGCCGGTGGTGTCTCTTCTCCCACGGATGTGGAGGCGGTCTTGCCATGGGATTTTGTGATGCTGCAGTGGGGAGGGGGTGATCCACCTCGCCTAGGAGAGGCATTGGGCGTTGTGTCCTCGTCCACTGCTTTAGAGCTCTCGTGGATGATGTCCATAAGGTTGGTTGGAGGTCACTCCTTATTCTCGTTCTTTCTTCTCTGTTACCTGCCATGTTAGATCTATGCATACAAAGAGAAGAAGGTTCTTCTTTCTTCCTTTTTTTTTTCCGTCAGTAACCACTGTTAGTTGTAGATCTAGAAGAAACTAAAAGACTTAGCTAGAAAATCCCGCACAGACGGCGCCAAATTGTTTGACCAAAAAATGTAACTTCCGGTTAAACTATTAAATTTATGTAACAAGGGGCAAAATTTAGTTAAGGATAATAACTCTAGACACTAATCTTGAAAACGTACAGTAGATGGGACAGATCCTGTAACTAGTTGATGATAATAAGTGCAGAATATACTTAAAGCATGAACATTAATGGAGATATAACTAACAATAAATGGCAATAAATGGCATTTAAGCAAATAAGGAGAAAAATTGACCCAATAATGAATGGGTTGAACGAATGTTTCTCCTGACAATGATGAATGACAGATAGGTCCAAGATTCATATGAACAATCCTTTCATCTGGTAGAAATGTGGGAATAATATGAACAAGAATCTTTATCAAAAGGTAGTCTTTGTATTTTTGCAAGCGAGAAAGTCTTCTTCTCAAAAGTGTTCTTATCAAAATAAATGTTACATGCCCGTATTATTGTCTCTTCTTTCTATATGTATGGGGCATTTTTCGTAGGAAACTCTAATAATACAAATGCAGGGAATATTCACTAGAATATTTCCTTTTAGTATCCTATCTTGACAAATTAGTCGTTGCCAGTCTTATCATCAATAGTCAATCTCGACCTCGATCCTTGCTGATATCTTGATTGCGATAACCGTTGATATCTTGACCACGACTTATACCGGCACCTTGGCCATTGACCTTGCAGCGTTTTGCGCAAGCTCGACCAATAATTTTTTTTAATGTTATATTACGCTAATTATTCTGAAGATGAATTTTGGCCTGTAAAGTACGTGCTAGTGAAAAATTTATAAGTATGTGGATAGAATGGTGGCATCAATTGATCGGGAATAAAATGTTAATTTACAAAAAAAATGAAGGCTTAATTTTGTAATTAGAAGGTATTATGTATTTAGTGGATGTCCACGTGGGGTCGTTAATTACCTCCAAAGTGGAGTATGAAATTGTCATGTGGTGGTGCGACCTCCCATGAAACGTGTCCCCACTCCCCATTAGCCAAGGCACACAGTAAAGGCCGGCATCATTAATAAAAGTATCAACTTCTTATCTTAAATTATTGTGAAAAGCTAGTCTCTTGAGATTATTTTAAATTTTAGTGGATAGCATTATAGATATATAACATAAGAATTAGTTGATGTGAGGATAAATTGACTGAACAATCAAATAACATCGTATAAAAAATTAAGTTATAGTTAAAATTTTCAATTAAGAAAAACAAAAGTTTTATTTGTGAAAGAAAATCCAGTATTTATTCGTGACCATGTTCCAGAGGAATATTGGTAGCTGTTAACTTTTTCCTTGGAGTGTGTGTTTGGGAAAAGCCAAACCACCAAAAGATGACAACTCGGGTATAAAGATTTTGCCTGTGAAATCCTAAATCAACAAGAGCTGGTCCTGAATATAACTTTTTAGGTTGCGTGGCAAATGATTAGGTTGGTTATTAACTTATTTTGGAACGTCCCAACTCACATAAAAAATAACATTTAAATTCTCTTAATATTTTAAGCTTGACATATGAATTAAGAAATTCACATACTCCTAAAAAGTCAATATCATAATCCCGACTATACTATTATTAAGGTATTGTTCGCATTGGCTCGATCTTTAAGAATATTTTAAGATTTTTCGGTCTCACGACCTTTTTTCTTGGACTTTTGTTTAAAAGGGTGTCTCTAACAATTGAATCTTAAACTTGTCTTTATATGGTCCTTAACTTTTTTCTCCATTCTGATACTAAACTTGCCTAAGCAAGCTTCACAATCTACGCCTCACAATTTTATCCTCTTGGGCTTTAACCCAAAGGCAAACCAATAGTTGACTCTTAAGTTTCTTCTCTTATTTTGATATGAGATTTGCCTAATCATGTAAACTTTGTATCGAACCTTGTTTCGAGTTTAGCTGCAGCTGATCTGTTAGTTGTTACAATAATATCTCTTATCATATGATGTGTACTCACAAAGAAATTTTAGGTGATCTGATAGTGTAATATATATATATATATTATCATTGTAAAGAAGTTAAACTTAAACCAAAAGCATTTAACCTATATACACTAGTTAATTAAAATTTTACATCTAGTTAATTTTTAGAGCGAGTAACTGATCTTATTTTTCAAGTTGTTAATCTCAATTGTATGGACAATGCTTTATAATTATCTTTTAAATGATATGATTGTGTAAACAATTATATATTGTAGGCTCTAATGGAGAATCAAAGTTTTCATTTCTTAGAAGGGAAAAAAAAAAAAAACAAAGAAGAAATGAAAAACATCACATGTTCTATTTATAATTTTTTCACCAATTGATTCCATTCCTGCCATAGACTTTCTGTCCTCTCTATTTTGTTATGAACTATAGAGCTACATACCTATTTGTTATATTGAGAAAAAAAAATAGATTCAATTTTCCATTCAATCAATTTACAAATAAAATAGAAAACAAATGGAAGTGGGGTCAACGGGGAGTATTCTGTAGTTAAGAGTGGCGGTGGGAAGGTAAGGGGAAAGAAACAAATGCCCCCAAAGAGTAATGATAATATTCATTTTTCCTAATCGAAATATATTAATTATACCCAGATTATATATGTTTATACATATATATATATATATATATATATATATATATATATATATATATTATACTGTCAGCTATCTTTTTAAATGGATAGGTGAGCGGTTATTTAGGTTAATTCTTGTAAGTTAAATACATATTTTGATGAGATTCTTGTTTACAGTTTCAAGTGGAATTTGACAAAATATATGGGCCGGCCTGGCATTGCATAGTGGGCTCAAGTTTTGGGTCATATGTGACTCACTCCACAGGTGGTTTCCTCTATTTCTCAATGGAAAAGCTTTATACAGTAGTCTTCAAGACAAAACTGCAAAAGACCATTGATTCATAATTTATTTATTTTTTTGGTAGTAATACTTTTAATTTTGTGATTTATATCACATTTGTAGAAAGTTCCTTATTTTTTAGTTTTGTAAATTGAAATTCATTGAGATGAAGTGTGTGTATGTCTTAAATTCATATGAGAATGTGCAATTGTCTTATATTATTACCTCTTTTTTCTTTTTATTTATTTATTAGGCTATATGATTGTAACGATTTAAGATAAGTTTTACGTTACATTTCTATTTTTCCTTAAGGAATCTTTAGAATTCATACTACGTAGCTTTCAATTTGCCTCTGACTATCAAATAAAATGTGAGTAGCTATTTGGATAACTTAGAATGATATTTGTCCCGCATATCACTAGAAAGAAAGAACCAATACCCTGAATTGAAAAAAGACAATAACGACCTAGGAAATAATGAAGTTTGTGAATCGATTCCCTCCTTGAATCTAGACCTTTTAACGTAAAATAAAGAATAAGAGACTAACTTCTCCTAAATTCATGACTTTATGACCATATGACTAATTTGTGTTTCTTTTTTTTTTTTTCCTTTTGCATTAACTTACCTTTGGGTTATAAATTTTTAATTTATCAGTTTTACAGCTAAATTATTTGAGTTACTGTAAGATTCAACCCATTTTCTCAAATTGGAGCAGAATCTTCCGCGCAAAAATGGCTGCTCTCTCCACAGTGGCAGCCACTTCAAATGGCATCAACCAGCTCAATTACAGAGTAGGGCCCAATTCATCTCTCTGTACAACAAACCCACAAAATTTGCATAGTCAATGGCTTGGTACTCCAATCAAAATTTGTCTTCAGTCCAACAATTTCAAACCATTTCTTACAAAATATTGCCCCATTAAAGCCACTATCTCCTTTAGCCTTCCTTATGGAAAGTCAGAGGCTGCAGTATCTATAGAAAAAATTTTCAAATGGTCGTCAAAGGCGATAAAATCATTTGCCATGGGTGAATTGGAAGCAAGAAAACTTAAATATCCCACTACAGGAACGGAAGCTCTTCTCATGGGGATTTTGATTGAAGGGACAAATTTTGCGTCAAAATATTTAAGGGCGAACAACATTACTCTCTTTAAAGTACGTGAAGAAACTATCAAAGTTCTTGGAAAAGCTGACATGTGGTTTTTCAGTCCCGAGCATCCTCCTTTGACTGAAGATGCACAAAAGGCTCTTGATTGGGCACTTGATGAAAAACACAAATCCAGTGACAATGGAGAGATTACAACAACTCATTTGCTCCTTGGGGTGTGGTCACAAGTATGATCACCAGGTTATAAGATATTGTGTGCTTTGGGCTTTAATGATGAAAAGGCTCAAGAGTTGAAGAATGTAATTTCAGAACTTGGTTTTGTGGATGATTAAGAGGAAGATTTTTGTGTTAATTCCTTTAACCTGAACTGAGTTTCCAATTTTGCAATCAGATAAGTCGTTTTGACGTGATTTTTCCTCCAAAAAAATAAAATAAAATAAAAAGTTAATGTAAACACCAGATAGTGATAAATATTTTTCGACCTAATAGCCTATTAGGGTTCAATATGGCCATTCCTAAAGTTTCTTCACTTGTCTTTAGGTTTCATGCAAAATGATTCTTCCCGTTTTCTACTTTTGTAACAATTTCTCTTTTTGGTTAATTTAATGTAAAATACTTTTTGTACTTACGCTAATCCACAATAGTTCAATAATGAGCTGAATTATGTGAAATTGACGCAGAGGGAATTCAATGATGAGCTGAATTATGTGAAATTGACGCATAGGGCCATATAGTAGGTAAGCCTCTAAATTTGAGGGGTTTATCAACAGTTGCACTTAATAGGAAATATTTGGCTAAATAACAAAATAATAATGAGTTGATTTGAATATCCCTCATTTTCGAAATTGACATTGTCTATATAGTTTACACCTTCCCTCACTATCTATTTAATGTCTTAAACTACTCTAATTATATAAACATCATTTATACTATTAATGTATATCATTTCATTTTTGGTTATGAATACTGAAGGATCAATTACCTAAACCTTTTGCCATGCCAACGCGATTTTACTTTTAAAAAGTGGATAAGACTACCACAAAAAGAAAGAAGAATACATAGAAAACTTTAATAGAGATGATCTATGCCAGAGGCAGTGTCTAAGATTTCAACCTTACAAATTCTGAATTTTAAAAAGATAATTTTAAGTGTTAATGATTGAATTCAAAATTTAATATTTTTATATATATAATGAATTTCTGGGGTGTTTAAAGTTATTTTCAGGACGAAGAGGATGCCAGATGAGTAGAGGTAGAGTACGATGGTTCCGCTATCATTTTGAGTATTTTAGCCTTGATCCCCTATTTATTGCTTCTTTTTATGCTATATTGTAGATATGTAACTTGCCGGGCTGTTTGGTTTTGGTTTCGGTTGAGTTCGGAGTGAAATAGGACACATAGTCCCTAAGTTGGAGGTTTAGGTTGTAAAAGTTGGCTGTAGTTTGACTTGTGTGAAGATGACCCCGGAATAGAGTTTTGATGGTTCCAATAGCTCCGTATGATGATTTTGATCTTTGGACCGTGTCCGTATATTGATTTGGAGGTCCGTAGGTCGTTTTGCCATGAATTGGTGAAAGTCAGAAAATGAAAGATTTTAGAAAGTTTGACCGTGAGTTGACCTTATTGATATCGGGATCGGATCCTATTTTCGAAAGTTGGAATAGGCCTGTAATGTCAATTGTGACTTTTGTGCGAATTTTGAAGTAAATCAGAGTTAATTTGGTATGAATCGGCATCAATTTCGGAATTTGGAAGTTCATAGGCTTGAATTTGGATTGCGATTCGTAAAATTTAAGTTGTTTGATGTGATTTTAGGCCTCTAGTAGGTCCGATATGTGTTTTGAAACTTGTTGGTATATTCAGGCAGGGTCCCGGGGGCCCAGGGTGTGAATCAGATTGAAATCGAATCATTGTTGGACTTACTGTTTTGCTGAAGTGCTGCGGTTCTGGTGTCATCGCACCTGCGGAGGGTTTGGCCGCATGTGCGCCATGGCCATTGCAGAAGTGGAGGAGCCCAGCCCAGGCCTTGGTTCACAGGTGCGGATGCCTGGGCGCAGATGCGCTTCCGCAGGCACGAGCTTCTCTTCCATAGAAGCGGAATTGGAAAGGCCTTGTGTAGGACCGTAGGTGCGGTCTAGTCTCCATAGAAGCGGGCTTGCAGGTGCAAGAAATTTGTCCGCAAAAACAAAGTTTACTGACATTAAGTGGAAACAACATTTGCGGTGGTTTTTCCGCAGGTGAGGCATCACAGAAGTGGAACTAGGCCGCAGATGCGAGGATCGCTGGGAAAAAATATGAAATTCGAGGGTTTTGATTCACAGTTCATTTTGGACTTAGATAGCTCGGTGGGAGGCGATTTTTCGAGGGTGTTTCAGAGAGATCATTGGGGTAAGAAATCCTAACTCATTTTTGGTTAATTCACTTGAATCTATTGTTAATTTCATCATTAAATTAGTATTTTGGAGTTGGAAATTGGGGGGAAATAGTAGAAACTTCTTAGACTAAACTTCTGAGTTTTGAAAGGCGGATTTAGGTCGGATTTGAATAATTCTTGTATGGTTGGACTCGATATTGAATGGGTGTTCGAATTTTATAATTTTGGTCGGGTTCCGAGACGCGGGCCGGGTTGACTTTTTGAGTCGACTTTTTAATTGTTTGCAAGGATTGTAATTTCATTTTTTGAATTAGTTTCCTATAGTTACATTTATAGAATGAAATTGTTTTGGCTAGATTCGAGCCGTTCGGAGTTGGATAATCGAGAGAAAGGCCTTCTAGTTGATTGATTTAGCATGGTTTGAGGTAAGTGACTTGCCTAACCTTGTGTGGGGGGAATTTCCCTTAGGATTGGTGTTGTGTGTGATAATTGTGATATGTGGGAGCCGTGTACGCAAGGTGACGAGTGTGTGCACGGGCTAAATGTGAAATTTTTGGTTTTATCTATGTAGATCCTTTTCATGCCTTAATTGTGTTGCTCTAACTTGTTATAGTCATCATTTTTGTCTAATTTCACATGTCTACTTGTCTTATCTATTACTTGCTAATTGCTCTATATGTCTAGTTGAAGTTCTTGTTTCCTTTATCCCATATTCATTGATTAACTGTTGAATTCTTTACTTGAAATTGCTATTTTTGGAATATCTTGTTGTTGAAATTGGTATTGAGTTGCAAAGGCCGTGATTCCTATTGAGGCAAAGTGTTAAGTGGTGAAATATTATTCTATCGAGTTATTCTTTCGGTTGTTATTGTTAAGGCTTTGTGTACATTATGGTTGAGCCGGTGACTCCTTATTGTGAACTTCTGTTATTGTTTGGTTTCTCTTACAAGTTGTGATACTGGGCACTTGAGGTGCGAATTGTGATACGTTGTGATATTGATGCGCAGGCGGTAGTATAAGGTATGAGTGTTGAAACACATGCGGAGGTGAAATAAGATGGGCTTGATACGCGTGGCTAGTAGGGGAACTACATATACCTTGGGAAGAATGATTTTCAAAACTAAATGTGAAGGCTCCTACGGTGATGTAAGGAAAGACTGTGAGTTACTTTTGTGATTTGGGACTACGAGGCGGTACCTCGGTAGTGGCCCTTGTGGTCTTTTCTCCATTTGCTGAATTTATCTTGGTTGTTTGTTACCTTAACATGTAAATCTTTATTTTCCTTCCGTGTTGTATTATCTGCCTTGATCCTGTGTAGTTAACTTTTGGTAAATTCCTTGTTTGTTTCATTTTCATTGTCATTACCATTGTATTGTTATATCTTTCATACTGTTTCTTATTATTTCCAGTAGGGCCTTGACCTGACCTCGTCACTACTCTATTGAGGTTAGACTTGACACTTACTGGGTACCGTTGTGGTGCACTCATGCTATGCTTTATCACATTTTTTTGTGTAGATCCAGGTACTTCCTATCATTCCTGACACTTGTGAGCGGAGTTTGCATTTAGAGACTTCAAGGTACACCTGCCCGCATCTGCAGGCCTTGGAGTCCCCTTCTATCCCTTTTATATCTTTCCTTCTTTACTATACACAGTTATATAGGAATTATTTTGGTATTTTCATAGAGCTTGTAACTTGTGTTACGTCGGGTTTTGGGCTATAGTATGCACATTGAGTTGTAGAGATTTTCCTTTTATTATATGTTGATGAGTTTTGAGATTTTTAAGTTGTTGTGTCATTTACTTCCGCATGTTGTTAGGCTTACGTAGTCTTAGAGACTAGGTGCCGTCACGACATCCTACGGAGGAAAATTGTGGTCGTGACAAGTTGGTATCAAAGCTCTAGACTGATAGGTGTTATAGCAGGTTTAGTAAAGTCTCGCGGATCGGTACAGAGACGTCTGTCCTTATCTTTGGGAGGCTATGGAACTGTTAGAAAAAGCTTCACTTCTTTGATTCCTTATCGTGCGAAATTATTGACTTCGGAATTCTAAATTAATGTCTTTCTATTCTCTCACAGATGGTGAGGACACGTACAGTTAGACCGGACGACTAGACACCTGCGCCCCCTGCTTGAGCCGCGAGAGGCCGGTGCGGGGCCGGGGCCTAGGTAGAGGCCGAGGACGTCCATATGGTGCAGCCAGAGCACCTGCACGAGCTGCTACAAAGGAGTCACTAGTAGCTCCAGTTAGAGAGCAGACACCTGAGATGCCTGTTACTGCCCCAGCACTCCAAGAGACCCTCGCCCAGTTTCTGAGCATGTTTGGCACTCTGGCTTAGGCAGGGTTGATCCAACTTGCTCCTGCCACCTCTTAGGCCGAGGGAGGAGCACAGACTCCCCCCGCCAGTACCCCGGAGCAGTAGGTCCAAGTTGACCAGGTCCCAGAGGTCATACCAGTACAGCCGGTTGCCCCAGTTCAGCCCGAGGTTAGGGCAGCAACTTTTGGGGGGGAGTAGCTCAGGTTCGAGAGGTATAAGAAGTACCACCCTCTTACTTTCAGCGGTTTTGCGTCAGAGGATGCCCGGGGTTCTCTTGAAGAGTGCCACCGTATCCTCCGTACTATGGGTATTGTGGAGTCGAGTGGGGTTGCTTTCACCACATTCCAGCTTAAAGGAGCAGCTTATCAGTGATGGCGAGCGTATGAGTTGGGTAGTTTAGGCGAGGCAGCTTCACTCACCTGGGTTCAATTCTCAGATATGTTCTTGAGGGAGTTTGTTCCCCAGAGTCTCATGGATGCATGGCGCGCAAAGTTTGAGCAGTCACCAGGGTTCTATGACCGTATCGGTGTATGCAGTCCGGTTCAGTGATTTGTCCAAGCATGCACCAGCCTTGGTTGCTACTGTTAGAAGAGGGTTCATCGATTTATCGAGAGTCTCAACCCTGGTATCAGTGTCAGCATAGCCCAAGAGTTGGAGATGGACATCTCATACCAGCAGGCAGTGGAGATCGCTAGGAGATTGGAGGGTATGTGGGCCCAGAAGAGAGAGGAGAAGGAGGCCAAGAGGCCTTGAGATTCTGGCACCTATAGTGGTGCCCGTGCCCCAGTTGCAACCCGTCATGGTAGGGGCTATGTGATCCGCCCTGTTCATTCAAAATTTCCAGCTTCCAGCGGTATTCAGGCCACTCCTAGGCCCCAGGTTCCCCATTATGCACCGCCATTTTCTAGTGCACCTCCTGCACGAGGTGCTTTCAGTGGTCCGTCTAGCTGATCAGGTCCGAGCCAGTCACAACAGCCACGTCCTCTGAGAGCTTGTTTTGAGTGTGGTGACACTCACCTATGGTAAAGTATTGCCCTAGACTCAGGGGTGCACCTCCACAAACTACTCAGGCTCTACGTATTCCACCAGGTCCTCATGCCATGGTTACCGCACCAGTTGCCACTCCACCTGCACAGCCAGCTATAGGTGGAGGTCGGGTAGGTAGAGGTCGCCCTAGAGGGGGAGGTCAAGCCAAATATTATGCTCTTCCTGCTAGGATGGAGACAGTTGCATCCGACTCAGTTATCACAGATATTGTTCCGGTTTGTCATAGAGATGCATCAATCTTATTTGATCAAGGATCCACTTATTACTATGTGTCATCTTACTTCGCTCCATATTTGGGTGTATCCCGTGATTCCTTGAGTTCTCCTGTCTATGTGTCCTCACATGTGGGAGATTCCCTTATTGTTAACCATGTGTATCAACCGTGTCTAGTTGTTCTTAGTGGTTTTGAGACCAGAGTCGATCTATTATTGCTCAGTATGGTAGATTTTGATGACCTATTTGATCAACTACAGGGTGCAGAGTGCTCTCTAAGATTGACATGCATTCAGGCTATCATCAGTTGAAGGATCGGGAGCCAAATATCTCGAAGACTACCTTCAGGACGCGGTATGGTCATTACGAGTTCCTGTTGATGTCATTTGGGCTGACCAACGCCCCAGAAGCATTCATGCACTTGATGAATAGTGTATTCTGGCCTTATTTTGACTCATTCATCATTGTGTTTATTGACAACATTCTAGTGTACTCCTGGAGCCGGGAGGACCATGAGCAACACCTGAGGACCGTGCTTCAAACCTTGAGAGAAAAGAAGTTAGATGAAAAATTTTCAAAGTGTGAGTTCTAGCTTGATTTGGTGGCACTTTTGGGTCATGTAGTGTCGAGAGAGGGAATTAAGGTGGGCCCTAAGAAGATTGAAGCAGTGCAGAGTTGGCCCAGACCGTCTTCAGCTACTGAAATCTAGAGTTTCCTTGGTTTGGCAGCGTATTACCGTCGATTCATAGAGGGTTTCTCATCTATTGCTGCACCTATGAACAGATTGACCCAGAAGGGTGCTCCGTTCAGGTAGACCGAGGAGTGTGAGGAGAGATTTCAAAAGCTTAAGACTGTTTTGACTATAACCCCTATGTTGGTGTTGCCTTCGGATTCGGGGTCTTATACTGTATATTGTGATGCATCGCGTATTGGTCTTGGCGCGATTTTGATGTAGCTGAAAGGTGATTGCCTACGCGTCTAGACAGCTGAAGGTGCATGAGAAGAACTATCCTGTCCACGACCTTGAGTTAGCAGCTATTGTTCATGCCTTGAAGATTTGGTGGCACTATTTGTACGGTGTCCCTTGTGAGGTCTATACCGATCACCGGAGTCTACAACATCTATTCAAACAAAAGGAACTTAAATTGCGGCAACAGAGATGGTTTGAGTTACTTAAGGACTATGATCACCATTCTATATCATCCCGGGAAGGCCAATGTGGTAGTTGATGCCTTGAGTCGCAAGGCGGAGAGCTTGGGCAGTTGAACATATTTACCGGTAGCAGAAAGGCCATTAGCCTTGGATGTTCAAGCCCTAGCCAACCAGTTTGTTAGATTTGATGTTTTTGAGCCGAGTCGAGTTTTGGCTTGTGTGGTTTGTCGGTCTTTTCTTTATGATTGCATCAGAGAGCGTCAGTATGATGACCCCCATCTACTTGTCCTTAAGGACACGGTTCAACACGGCGATGCCAAGGAGGTCACTATTGGGAATGATGGTATGTTATGGATGTAGGGCAGGCTATGTGAGCCAAATGTACATGGCTTTCGTGAGTTGATTCTCTAAGAGGCTCACAGTTCGCAGTACTTCATTAATCAAGGTGCCAGGAAGATGTATCAGGACTTGAGGGAGCACTATTGGTGGAGGCGAATAAAGAAGGACATAGTGGTATGTAGCTCGGTGCCTAAACTGTCAGCAGGTGAAGTATGAGCATCAACGACCAGGTGAATTGCTTCAGAGGCTAGAGATTCTAGAGTGGAAATGGGAGCGGATACTGTGGATTTTGTTGTTGGGTTCCCACAAACTCGGACGAAGTTCGATGCAGTATGAGTAATTGTGGATAGATTGACCAAGTCGTCTTATTTCATTCCAGTGGTGACTACTTATTCTTCAGAGCAGCTGACTTAAGTCTATATTCACGAGATTGTCAGGTTTCATGGCATGCCGATATCCATCATCTCTGACCGGGGTATGCAATTTACATCGCGGTTCTGGAAGGCCATTCAGCATGCGTTCGGCACGCAGGTGGAGTTGAGCACAACATTTCACCCTCAGACGGACGGACAGTTCGAGCGCACTATTTAGTATTGGAGGATATGCTTTATACGTGCTTGATGGAGTTTGGGGGTTCCTGGGATCAGTTATTTCCGCTCGCGGAGTTTGCCTACAACAACAGTTACCAGTCGAGCATTCAGATGGCTCCATATGAGGCTTTGTATGGGAGATGATGTCGGTCTCTGGTGGGCTGGTTTGAGCCCGGTGAGGCTAGGCTTTTGGGTACCGACTTGGTTCAGGATGCTCTGGAAAAGGTTAAATTGATTCAAGATCTGCTTCGCATAGCCCAATCCAGACAGAAGAATTATGCAGATTAGAAGGCTCGCGACGTTGCATTCATGGTTGGGGAGCGGGTCTTGCTCCGGGTTTCGCCCATGAAGGATGTTATGAGGTTTGGGAAGACGGGCAAGTTGAGCCCTAGGTATATCGAACCATCTGAGATACTTGAGAGGATTGAATAGGTGGCTTACAAGCTTGCTATACCACCCAGTCTAGCTGCAGTTCATCCAGTATTCCATGTTTTTATGCTCCGAAAGTATCACGTCGATCTGTCTCATGTGTTAGACTTCAGCTCAGTCTAGTTGGACAAGGATTTTGTGTTATGTTGAGGAGCCGGTGGCCATTTTGGACAGGCAAGTTCGAAAGTTGAGGTCGAAGAATATTGCTTCAGCGAATGTTCAATGGAGGGGTCAACCAGTCGAGGAGGCGACTTGGGAGACCGAGTATGATATGCGTAGCTGTTATCCTTATCTTTTCACCACTTTAGGTATGTCTCTTTACTCGTTTGAGGACGAACATTTGTTTTAAGAGGGGGAGGATGTAACGACCCAGCCGATTGTTTTGAGTATTTTAGCCCCGATCCCCTATTTATTGCCTCCTCTATACTATATTATGGTTATGTAACTTTTCGGGGTGTTTGATTTTGGTTTCGGGTGAGTTTCGGAGTGAAATAGGACATATATAGCCTACTTGGCCAAGCTTCTCCAAGTTCAAAAATACTTTTTTTTTTTTTTTAAAAAAAGGTGTTTTTTTCAAAATTTGAATTGTTTGGCAAAGCTTTTAGGAGAAAAAAATAGTGCTTTTGAGGAGAAGCAGAAGCAGTTTTGGAGAAGTAGAAAAAAGTATCTTCTTCAAATAAGCATTTTTAAGTACTTTTGAGAAAAATACACTTAGAATCACTTTTTAAAAGCGTGGACAAACACTAATTGTTGCTTAGAAGTACTTTTTAAATTAATTAGTCAAACAAAAATTACTTCTCACTAAAAGTACTTTTGAAAAAAAAAAAAAAGCACTTCTCAAAATAAGCTGATTTTCCAGCTTGGCCAAATGGGCTAACAGTCCCTAAGTTGTAAGTTTAGGTTGTAAAAGTTGACCATAGTTTGACTTATATGAAGATGACTTGGAAATGGAGTTTTGATGGTTCCAATAGCTCCATATGGTGATTTTAATCTTAGGAGTGTGTCCGGATGTTGAATTGGAGGTCTGTAGGTCGTTTCGGCATGAATTGGCGAAAGTTGAAAAATGGAAGATTTTGAAAAGTTTGACTGGGAGTTAACTTTATTGATATCGTGGTAGGATCCCAATTCCGGAAGTTGAAATAGGTCCATAATGGCAATTATGACTTGTGTGCGAATTTTGAAGACAATCGAAGTTGATTTGGTATGAATCAACATCGGTTTCGGAATTTGGAAGTTCATAGTTCATAGGCTTGAATTTGGGTTGCGATTCGTAGAATTACGTTATTTGATGTGATTTTAGGCCTCGAGTAGGTCCGTTATGTGTTTTGGAACTTGTTGGTATATTTGGACGGGGTCGTGGGGGCCTAGGGTGTGAATCAGATTGAAATCGGATCATTGTTGGACTTAGTGTTTTGCTGAAGTGCTGTTGTTCTGGTGGCATCGCACCTGCAGAGGGTTTGCCTGCAGGTGCGGACACGCAGGTCCGCAATGGTCATCGCATAAGCGGAGGAGCCCAGCCCAGGCCTGGGTTCGCAGGTGCGGACGCCTGGGCGCAAATGTGCTTCCGCAGGTGCGAGGTTCTCTTTCACAACAACGGAATTATGAAGGCCTTGTGTAGGACTGCAGGTGCGGTCTAGTCTCCGTAGAAATGGAATTTCCTAATCTTAAGTTAAATCAGCACCTGCAATGGTTTTTCCGTAGGTACGATGTCGCAGAAGCGGAACTAAGGCCGCAGATGCTAGAAATGCTGAGCAGAAATTCGAGGGTTTTCATTCACAGTTCATTTTGGACTTAGAAAGCTCGGTGGGAGATGATGTTTCGAGGGTTTTTCAGAGAGATTATTGGGGTAAGGAATCCTAACTCGTTTTTGGTTTATCCACTTGAATCTATTGTTAATTTCATCATTAAATTAGTGTTTTGGAGCTGGAAATTGGGGGAAAATGGTAGAAACTTCTTAGACGAAACTTTTGAGTTTTGAAAGGCGAAATGAGGTCGGATTTTAATAATTCTTGTATGGTTGGACTCGATAGCTAATGGACCTTCGAATTTTATAATTTTGGTTGGGTTCTGAGACGCGGGCCTAGTTGACTTTTTGGGTCGACTTTTTAATTCTTTGCAAGGATTGTAATTTCATTATTTGAATTAGTTTCCTATAGTTATATTTATAGAATGAAATTGTTTTGTGTACACAGGCTAAATGTGAAGTTTTTTGGTTTTAATATAAATCCTTTTCATGCCTTAATTGTGTTGCTCTAACTTGTTATAGTCATCATTTTTGTCTAATTTCACATGTCTACTTGTCTTATCTCTTACTTGCTAATTGCTCTACATGTCTAGTTGAAGTTCTTGTTTCCTTTATCCCATATTCATTAATTAACTGTTGAATTCTTTACTTGAAATTGCTATTCTTGAAATATCTTCTTGTTGAAATTGGTATTGAGTTGCAAAGGTCGTGATTCCTATTGAGGCAAAGTGTTAAGTGGTGAAATATTATTCTATCAAGTTATTCTTCCGGTTGTTGTTGTTAAGACTTTGTGTACATTGTGGTTGAGTAGAGGGCTCCTTATTATGAACGTCTGTTATTGTTTGGTTTCTTTGGCAAGTTATGATATTAGGCACTTGAGGTGCGAATTGTGATATGTTGTAATATTGATACGCATGGAGTGGTATAAGGTCTGAGTAATGAAACGCATGCGGCGAGATAAGGTGGGGTTGATACGCGTGGCTAGTAGGGGAACTACTGAAAGCCATGCGGTGTGATAAAGTGGGCTAAAATGCGGGATACTATTCGGGAAGAATGATTTTCAAAACTAAATGTGAAGTCTCTCGCGGTGCTATAAGGAAAGACCGTGAGTTACTTTTGTGATTTGGGACTACGAGGCGGTACCTACGTAGTGGCACTCGTTGATCTTTTCTCTATTTGCTATATTTATCTTAGTTGTTTGTTTCCTTAATATGTCAATCCTTGTTTTCCTTCCGTGTTGTATTATCTACCTTGATTCTATGTAGTTAACTTTTGGTAAATTGCTTGTTTGTTTTATTTCCATTGTCATTACCATTGTTATGTTATATCTTTCGTCCCATTTCTTATTATTTTCAGTAGGGCCTTGACCTGACCTCATCACTACTCTACTGAAGTTAGTTTTGACACTTACTAGGTACCGTTATGGTATACTCATGCTACGCCTCATCACATCTTTTTGTGCAGATCCAGGTACTTCCTATCAGTCCCGGCACTAGTGAGCAGAGTTTGCATTTGGTGATTTCAAGGTACACCTGCCCGCGTCTGCAGGCCTCAGAGTCCCCTTCTATCCCTTTTATATCTTTCCTTATTTACTAGACACAATTGTATTGGAATGATTTTGATATTGTCTTAGAGCTTGTGACTTGTATTATGCCGGGTTTGGGGCTATTGTATATACATTGAGCTGTAGAGATTTTCCTTTTACTATATGTTGATGAGTGCTGAGATTTTTAAGTTATTGTGCCATTTACTTCCGCATGTTGTTAGGCTTACCTAGTCTTAGAGACTATGTGCAGTCACGACATTCTACGGAGAGAAATTAGAGTCGTGATAGCTGCACAAGAACAAAGGTGATATCCAGAATTGTAAGAACAATAGGGGTATCAAGTTACTGAGTCATACCATGAAAGTTTGGGAGAGGGTGGTGGAACGGAGGGTAAGGAGGGCGATGTCTATATCAGAAAACCAGTTCAGGTTCATGCCTGGTCGTTCTACTACGGAAGCTATCCACCTTATCAGGAGGTTGGTGGAACAGTACATAGATAGGAAGAGGGATTTGCACATGGTGTTTCTCGACCTAGAGAAGGCGTATGACAAGGTCCCGAGGGCCGTTCTGTGGAGGTGCCTGGAGGTGAAAAGTGTGATAGCTTATATTAGGGCGATAAAGGAGATATATGATGGAGCTAAGACTCGCTTTAGGACTGTGGGAGGTGACTCAGAGCCTTTTCCGATGGTTATGGGATTACACCAAGGATCTGCACTCAGCCCGTTCTTATTTGCCCTGGTGATGGACTCACTGACACACCATATTCAAGGGGAGGTGTCATGGTTTATATTGTTCGCTGTTGATATATTTCTGATTGATGAGACGCGAGGCAGCACTAACGAGAGACCAGAGGTATGGAGACAGGCCTAGGAGTATAAAGGTTTCAAGTTGAGTAGGACTAAGACGGAATATTTGGAGTGTAAGTTCAGCTACGTGTAGGGGGAAGCAGACGTGGATGTGAAGCTTGACTCACAAGTCATCCCTAAGAGAGAGAGTTTCAAGTACCTATGGTCAATTATCCAGGGAGATGGAGAGATCGACGAGGAAGTCACGCACTGTATCGTAGTGGGGTGGATGAAATGGAGTTTAGCGGCTGGAGTCCTGTGAGACAAGAATGTTCCACCGAAAGTTAAAGGTAAGTTCTATTGGGCGGTGGTTAGACCGGCTATATTGTATGGGACTGATGTTGGCCAGTCAAGATTTCACATATCCAGAAGATGAAAGTAGCAGAAATGAGGATGTTGAAATGGATGTGCGGACACACTAGAATGGATAAGATTAATGAAGATATTCGGGAAAGGGTAGGCGTGGCTCCCTTGGACGACAAGATGCTGGAAGCGAGGCTTAGATGGTTCGGGCACGTGTGGACGAGGAGCCTAGATGCCCCGGTTAGGAGGTGTGAGAGGTTGACTCTGGCAGGTACGAGAAGAGGTAGAGGGCGGCCTATGAAGTATTGGGGCGAGGTGATCAGGCAGGACATGGTGCAGCTTCAGTTTTTTGAGGACATGGCCCTTGATAGGACGGTGTGGAGGTCGAGTATTAGGGTTGTAGATTAGGGGGTAGTCGAGCATTTTTTTCTCGTTGTGCCGGCTAATCTGTTAGTGTTTTGCCTTTTCCGTTTATTTGTTGTCTTTTACGAAGCTGATATTACTTTTTTGGTTTCTGTTGTTGTTGGGATCTATTGTCTCTGAGCCGGAGGTCTTCCGGAAACAACCTATCTATCCCTTAGAGATAGGGGTAAGGTCTGCGTACACTTTACCCTCTCCAGACTCCACTAGTGGGATTTTACTGGGTCGTTGTTGTTGTTGTTATTGTTGTTCTTAACACAAAATACACTGTTAAACAAAAATTACAAGCTTCGACTGAACCCGTAGCTCCGCTTCTGCCTCCCCCTATCGCTGGAAGTTCTAATACTATATATTAATATGTGAGGCCTAGTAGTTGGGAGGAATTCAGAGGTCTCGTTCAAATTTCAACAAAAGTAAAAATATTATGTGATATTTCTACTTTTTGGTGGACCCAATCCCTATACCAATAAGTAATAATAAATATCCGTTAAAATTAATCAAAATACATGTGAACTGGTCCGAATAACATTATTAAATATAATTATGTGGACTGTAGCATGCAACGAGGCAACAAAGGGGTGGTTGACAGAATGGATTGGAAGTTGGGTTTGGTTGGTTTACATATCACGAAAATGACTTGTTTTTTATTATAAAAATTCAATTACCACTTTATCCTTTAGTTTTCCTTTGTCATCTAAAATATAATAACATAATTTTCTATGTAAACTAGTAGATGTTTCCATCCAAGACAATGGTCTACAGTCATCAACTCTTGTTGCTTTAGGTGACCAAACTTGGAAACTTAAGAATCAATTAATTAAATCTTAACTTTCCAAATAAAGTAAATCTTTCACTTAAGAGAGATAAGTAGAGAGTTTCTGAACTAAAAATGTTTAAATTCCATAGTAACGCATAATATAGGAAATTAATGCGAGTTAGGCATTTAATCGAACAATTATCATATTTGTAATGTTTCAAAATGGACCAAATCTTTTAGTACCGTGCGCCGCAAAGCGTTGACAGAGCAGTTCGACTGATAATATTTAATTAATTTGTTTGCGAAAAGTCAAAACCATTAGAAGCAGCACCCAAGAACTTTCTTGAACCTTCAAGCTGTCTCAAATATTCAAGAAAGGCCATCTTTGCTATAATGGGGAGAGATCTAGTAGGATTTAAAAAGGACAGTCTGATTTATTTAACTCCTGTCATATGGACAGTCGGGTAAGAACTTAACTTTATTAGATTTATTGTATGCAATTTTATTTATAATAATATTTTTTTATAAGAAAATATTTTTACGGCTTGAACCAGTAATCTTCTCGTTACGACGACAAGCAACGATCTTACTTGCCCCCAAGCTTCCTTTCATTTAGAGCAGAAAAACATTTCTATTTTGAAAAATTTGAACTTCTTCTCTATGCATAAACATGAAACTTTTTTCACACAAGAAAAGAAGGTAAAGCAATATAATAAATTAAACATATCTCAAACTTATGTTTACACCAATTAATTCAACAAATAAATTCATGATACATCTTTACGCTTTCAAAATTCATGATGCACCTTTTTTTTCTTTACCCATAGCTAGGAGTGTTTATGGTTTAGTTTGGATCGAATTTTTTTAAAAAGAAACCAAATCAAGTCAGTCGGTTTTTCAAATATTGAAACCAAACCAAACCAAACCAATTAAGTCGATTTTTTATATGTTCGCTTTTTGTCGGTTTTTTTTTTTGATTTTTTAGCGGTTTTTTCTTAAATATGAGGCATACACTACCAAACACATATACCGGTGACTACATTTTCAACATAACACTAGCAAACCAATTGCTCTTTGAGAAATCTATTATTTTACCAAGATATATTGATGATAATTGAATCAAATAGTGATGAATAATTTAAGTACTCGATTATTTTTAACATGAAATAAATTCTTGTACTTAGCAAAAGAAAACTACCAATCAAACTAGAATGTAAATGCAAAGATTTAGACTATTAAAATATAACTAGACTAAAAATACAAACGACTAATATGTACCATAAAATATTATAAACATTATATAAATATATACATATATATTGGTGTAATAATAAATTTAAATAGCTATTTCTATAGTCGGTTTGGTTCGGTTTTATTTATAAGCAAACCAAATCAAATTTTGATCGATTTTTAAAATTCAAAAATCAAAAGCAAACCAAATCTAAAAAATATCGATTTTTTTGCTTAGTTTACTTCGGTTTTTGATTTGGTTCTGTTTTTCAGATTTTTATTAACACCCCTATCCCATAGAACTGATAATACTGAACAAGACTACACATAAAGGGTAACAAAAGTTTCATCTTACACAAAAAGGTAAAAAAAAATTAAGTAGATGAGTAGATATCATGTGAAGAAGCATATATATAGTACAGCCACAAGAAAAAACACAAAGATATATAGCATGAAGGTTTCAAGAAACAGGTTATTCTAGAATTTCGAACTCATAAAATTTAAATTTTGAATTTATCTCTGACTATAATACTATGACTTACGTCGAACATATTTACGTGATTTGTCGGATTTAACAGGCTTACCAAATATGCCACAAACACCACAACCAGATAACTTAGGAGATGGAGGATCAATAGACGGTTCTATGTAGTTATCTGGAGAACGATACCTAATACGAGGTTTTGGTTTGGACGGTGATAAAAAATTTTGTTCTTTTTTCTTGTGTTCCTGAGGATAATCATGAGTTGAAATTTTGTTGAGTTCCCCTGATAATAATTTATCATCCCATATTAAACTTGATGAACCTTGTCTTCTGAATGATATTTCTGACCTTGGCAATATTTCTCCAGCAGTTGCAGCCATGGTAATTTATTATTGTTCTTCTTCTTCTTGATCTAATAAGGGGAATTCTTGATTTGAAGGTTTCTAAGGTTCATTCGAGTCAAAAAGATTTGTTCAATCTTGATATACTATAAGAAATTATAAGATATGAAAAGATTGATTAGTTGGACAATGATGTGATCATAAAATTAATGATATCCCATTTCGTAGTGTTTGAAATTATTTGTTTGCCCTTTGAAATTAGTATAACTATTTTTTGATGATTTGACATGACGCCATTATATTGCCAACAATCAAACTATTTAAGTTGTGGATTTGGCTCAGCTCATGTACAATATCTCTCCATTTTCATCAATGCATGTCTAATTTAATGACATCTGTCATCTTTGAGATTCAAAGGCCAAAATTTATTTAGACTAAACCATAACTAACTACATTCTCTTGTTGGGTTAGTCTCAAAATTGGAAAGGAAAATCAACTATCCGAAAATCTTGCTGGGAATTCTATTTTGATTGGGAAAATATTTTCTTATCAATGGAAACGATTCTTTGGCGCGAGAATGAAGAAAAACAAAAGATTAAACCGTTTATTTCTTCTTCACATTAACTTCAACCAAAAAAATTTATCAATGCAACCAATTGCCTACTACAAAAAAAAAAAAAAAAATTTATTTGTTTTCCAAGAAACAAAAAAGGTGGAAGAACAAAAATGAAATTGTCTCTGTGAAAATAAAAAAGTTATGATGCCTATGAAAATAATATCTTATTTGAAGGAATTTGAAATTTGGGCAGAAAAAAGTTTAACAATTGGGAGCTTTGATTCATGAAAAATAATAAAAATAAAAAATCCATGAAAGGATTTGATTTTGCTAGTACTGTATCCCATTATCCCTGTACGTAAAGGATTCTACATTTAAGGGAAGGCTAAATTATATGAATATTTAGTTTTAACCATAATTTAGGGATTGATATAGTCTTTGTCTTTGGATTTGAAAAATGACATATGTCATTAAATTAGACTTACACTGGTGAAACCGGAAAGATTCTATCCAGGAGGGGAGCCGGATCCTTAAGTTATATATATTAACAACATAAAATTTAACTATATGTAGTGATATTATAAATAATTTACATTATCAATGTGTTTTAACAAGTAATCCGTTTTATTTTTTATGTTACTGATTTATTTCCTATAAAGGATTACATATAGTTATCTTTTAGATGATTTGATAATATAAACATTATTAAAACTCTCAGTTTTATTATATTTCTGTAAATGAGAAACTATAATATATTTCTTACTATTTTTACCAGGTTACCAATTAATTTTTATTGTAGAGATTCACATATAATTATGTTACAAGGACCGGATTATTACGTTATAAATATTTTTAGTGCTGTTGGTATATAGAACTTAACTCAATTGTTTTAGGTGTATAATAGGCACTTAGAGAGTCAAAGTTGGGAACATTTGGATTTGGTAATATCATTAAATTAGATAATCTGATTTCAATCTGTGACTCAATGCGACAAGTAGGTTAGATATGAAGGTAGTAAACCAAGATTGAGGAAGCAAAAATTTATGGAAGATAGTCAAAATTATATAGAAGTAGCAGCCATCTTTGAATAGAAAATCCAATTTCCATGAAAAATATGAGTAAAATAAGATGTCACTGAGCAAATATAGTAATTTTTTATTTTAAATCTTCCAGGTTATTTCGATGTGATGATTTGATTATTTGGCAAAAGTCTCAATATTACGCAAAGGTTTTCCTCTTGCTATTTGTTTTTATCCACGTTTTGGTAACGAGTTAGAAGTTAATGAAGTTTACTATAGTATGGAGTGATTTAATCCGAACGCATTCATATGTCGAGTAACTATTTGAAAAATATAAGATTTTCCAATGAATTAATAACTAAAGTAAAAAATAAATTAATATTTTTTTGATTTCCTACCCGATCAGTATCCGTCTCGAACCCACTAATTCGGATTTGTACCAAAAAGTCTTACAATGGGGTAAAACACTCTCTACCAAATGAAACTTCATTTCCACGGCTTGAATTCAAGACTTCTAGTTTAGGATGAATTAATGCTTAAACATTATTAACAATAACAAAAACAATAACAACAATAATAACAACAAAATAAAATAAAAATAAAATCTAGTGTAATCCTACAAGCGAAGTCTGGAGACGGTAATGTGCACACAGACTAAGGGTGGTTAGTGGTCCGGTCCGATCACGGACGAAATTTTTTTCAGTTCCGGTCCGGTCCGGTACCGGAAGGCCTCAAGACCGGACCAAAACGGTCTTACCGATCCGGGCCTGCCGGTCCTATTTGATGCAAGCCGGCCCGTGACCGGCACCGGCACCGGCTACCGGTAGCCCGATTTTTTTGGTCCGATCCGGCCGGTAATTTTTTTAATTTATTTTTTATTTGTCTTTCATTTAAAGTGATGGATAACTTTTAGTTTTTGAAAATATAACAACAAAATATTACTAACTTTGTATATATATTTGAAATGTTTAATTTGTTTCAAAGTTCAAACCTAGAATTAAAAAACTTGTAATATTTTTTCAAACTTTGAATTAGTTTCAAAGTTTAAAATTAGATTCAAACCTTGAAATTTGAATCAATTAGAAACTAGTAATTAATTGTAGTATTTTCGCGTAAAGAATAAATTAAAAAAAAAAAAAAGAAGACAAGAGTTGTGAACTTGTGATGGAATTCCAAGATTTGGAGCAATTTTATTGTAGTGTATTCTAATGTAGAAGTTTACATTCTTTTAAACATATTGGCTAATTTTTTTAAGATAGCCATAGGCTTTTCTTTAGGAACTGGTTGTTGTTGTTCCGGTTCATCATCTTCGTCTTGTTCTTCTTCATCTTCTTCTTCATTACCTTTTTGACTCTCTTCTTCACTTGTTCCGTCGCCCAAAATTTGATCGAGATACGCTTTATCTTTTTTCAGAGAAAGTTCAGGTATTCCAAAGTTTCTTCGCGCTGCTCTGATCCAATCCCTGAATAAAACTCCTGTCTCCATTGCCTCTTCTCTCAACAAATGTCTGTGATCTCCAATTTGAAATCTTTCTTAGTTAAATGCGCTCTCCGATGCAACTGATGAAGCTTGAATTGTTAATATATCCCGGGCCATTTTTGTAAGTATTGGAAACTGCGGTTCTTGATTCTTCCAATAATCCAATAAATTATGAGTTCTAAAACTTGTAAATTTCTTTGGATATTGAATTAAATAGACTTGGAACTCGCTGTATTCCTCCCCGTACTCGTCTTGTTTTGAAAGCAACTTTTGATCAAGTCCTCCAAAAGTGCTCATCCCCGCATGCCTTTTGCCCATTTGAGAAGAACTTTCACCGGTTGACTGTATTGGTGCAGTTGGTGTAGCACTGTCTGCCCAAGCTCTATACTTTGCGAAAACAGCCACGGTATCTGAAAGAACTTTAGCACAAGCATGTTCTACCCGTAACCGGGACTCTAGTAGGAGGTACAGGAGGCAAGTCAGACTGAAATTCAGTGGTTCTTCTAAATTAACCCCAATGTCATAGTTATATTGCGCTTCTATGTGTTGAGAATCAAGTGGATTATTAGAGCTAAAATCATGATAATATTGAGAACCATCTATGTGTTGACTAGAACTACCAACAATTCCTTTATCCCTATTTCCCCAACGACCACGTGCTCGCCCCCACTACTAGTTCTAATTGAACCTCTTTGAGACATAATTATAGTAAATAAAATAAATATATGACAAAAATATAATAAAAGAGTAGGAAGTAGGAACGACCAACCAAATATAACCGTATAATTGAGGTGAAGTTGAAACTCGAACCTTAACTTGATAGCAACTCCAATTAAAACTTGATGAAGAAGCAAAATTGTATAATTTACACAAATAGCCAAAGTAGCAAAATAGCAATATTGTAGAGAGTTTGAGAGAATTAGATGAATTGTGTGAAATATATGATGAAATAATGGGGTATTTATAGGAAAAAATAGCTAGGGATGGTTATAGGGTGGTTCCGCTATTAGCTCAATAGAGCCGTTGCCAATAGCTTGTTTTTAAACTGCCATGTTTTTTTTTTTTTTTTTTCTGAACCGGTCCGGTTCCGGCCCCGGCCCTTTTTTGTACCCGTTCATCCGATTTCAAAAGGATAAACCGTCCCGCTACGGGGACCGGCACTCCAAAATATTAAATGGTCCGATTTCCACCGGTCCGGGCCGATTTCCGATCCGAAACCGGTCCGGTGTGAACCGGACCGTTAGCCACTCTTAACACAGACCTTACTACTACCTTGTGAAGGTAGAGAGGCTGTTTCCGAAAACATCATCACAGTAAAAGGCTATGTTCATCTACCTATGCTACTCCATTGCACAATTTCTTCTAGCAAATACTTATAACACATGCATGGACTTGGTTGTTTCAAAAATCTTTTGAAGTTTCAAGCAGCCCTACAAAAAAATTTACCACGTTCACTTCCATTTAACACTGGAAAAACAAAACTTCGAACCGAGCTACAGTAAAGCTTTTCCAAACCTAGGTTTTCATATTATCCTACAGATCCTATCAGACATGTTTCACGAAGCTACTAATTGTTTGAGGTCACTACTGAACCCAGCCTCCTTTTGTCTTTGAGAATTTCACTGAGAGGTTTTGGACCTAGAAAATCTTCTCTTTCACTTCCTCCAGATGGCCCTGTTGTCGCAAAAGAATTCCAATCTTCTCTTCCTCTTACCTTTTCTTCTCTAATTTGTGCTAGTGTCTTGGGTGCACTAAAGATCTTAGGAACTTCAGTCAATCACTTCCTAGAAGCCATCCTCCCAGGGGGTTCATTTGCAAAAGGCCGCGACATGCCCCCTCTCCTCTCCTTGAAATGCTGCTGTCAGTAACTGCTTCGTTGAGATTGTTTCAACTTTTTCGTGTGATTGGCGCCCTCCAGAAGAGTGCATCAAAGCCGGAGGAGAAAGAAGCGTGCTTTCCACTTTTGAGGCCAGTCTTTGAGGCAACCACTGAGAACCCTGTGGGCGACGCCTATCCCAGCGTTGCTCACGATCATTCAACCTAGACAGGTCTAACCTTCTAGACAAGTGATTTGGAGGATCACTTTCAATGACTCGCCGCTTCTTCAGAAGGTCCTGAAGGTCCACATTGCCTCTGCCATGATAAGCTAGTTCTCTAGGCAACTTTCTTTTATGTGGTACTCTCTGTCTTCCATGAGTAGGGACAACAATTTCTCTTGCATATTCATTTACTTCATGATTCTCAACATTATTATAATAAGAATTGTCTAGTTCTTCGTCGGACACAATTCTCATGTCTGGATATGCAGAATCATACTCAAGGTTGTCCTCAAAATCATATCCAGCAAACCGCTCATCAAGCTCCCTATCTTCCATATCATGCTGCAGTAGGTAACTGTGATTATCTTCGTGACGTAAACCTTCTACCCTATCATCAACAAGAGCATCAAAACCAGGAGACAATTCCAACCACTCCTTTCTCTCCACATTGTCCTCCACTTCTTCGTCTGAGCTCCCGTTGGGGGACAAATCGGATCCTCCTTGGGCAAAGCCTTCAGCAGGGACCAACAAATTTAACCTTACTGCAGTAGTTTCTTCAGGAGATCCTAAAATCTCACGAGAAGCACTCTCCTTATCAACATTGTTACACATCGAATGAAGATCTACTTTTGACTCGATATACCTGCTGCCTTGGACCCAGTTTCAGAGGAATTAGAGTGCTTCTGTGCTGATGCAGGACCAGTTTCACTTCCTGCAGATGTCTTTTCCTCAGCTGTTGGTCCATCAGGGACTCCAGATGGTATTTTTGAGGATCTCCATGCAGTTGTACCATCATCAGGTCCATGCAGAAATGAACATCTTTCACCTTTATTGCAATAGCTATTGAAATAGAGGTAACAGGGAACATTTGTCTTGTTAACAGGCACGGCCATTTTACTGCGCGGAATAGCAGATTCAGATGATGTCTCAGCACGGCTTTCCAATGGCTGAGGAATGAACAGGAAAAAATTAACACAATCAAAGAATTAAATATAACAAGTCCAAGAAGCAATTTTATACAGGTCAGAAACAAGGACACGAAAGATAAGAGAAACATTACTTTAAAGCATCTAATTTCTTATTAGCTAGGTACTTGAGTAACCCAATTAAGTGGTACAAGGCAATGACCAACCAAACGAGAAAACAGATGCAAAAACCTTAACACTCGGAAAGATCTAACGATCAGTCTCCAAGTACTTTTTCTTTGTTTTTTGGGGTATGGTAAATCCACCTCCGAAACCGGCCTGCCTAACACTAACCTTTATCCGCTTTGCTTCCTTAATGAGCTGAATTTCCCAACCTCATTCTTGGAGGTGGGTGGTCCCAAAAACTGTTGTTTTCTTTCTATTCTAGTTCCTCTCTCTATGTCACACCTCCTTTTTCCACGGGATAGGGGAGTTTTTTCAATTAAAGTGACATTCTTCGAAATGGGATTATTTATTTAACTTAGAGTCGCCACCTGAGATAATTATTATGGTGTCCCAAGTCACCGGTTTATTTTAAAATCCCAAATCGAGGAAATTGACTATGTTTTAAATACCTCGAAAACCAGAAGACCGGGTAAGGAATTATGTTAACCCAGGAGAAGGTGTGAGGCACTCCCGGGCTCTGTGGTTTTAGCACGGTCACTCAACTATTAATAATTGGCCTAATTATCTTATTTAATACATATTTAAAACCTATTGTGCATTTTTACTTTTTAATCACTTTTAATTATTTATTTAACTGCTTTTAGTATTTATGAAATTTATTTAAATAAGTCGCAATGTCGCGCACTTACTGTTTTTGAACACATTGCGAATCGCGTCACGTGAAACGCACCCCCGATTTACAACATATTTATTTTAATTATTTGAAGTTGTGGTCAAGTCGCGTAAAACGCGCACTCGAATTGGAGATTATGTATCATGACTATGCAACGGGAACCGTATCCATAGTCACAATGATTTATTTAAACGCGCTTAAAGCAAGCTACAGTATTCATAAATTATTATTCTAAACTGCTTTGAGATTAGTTGTGAGGTCATGATTTATGGACAAAGTATTGTTGGAAAAATGTAAGTTTAAATAAAGGGATCATCTGTTGGCAAAACTTTGGTGTCTAAGGAAAATGAAGGCCTCATAAATGACAATTAATTGACACAGACATGAATTTTTCCTGACGAGATAATGGCCAAAGATTTAAACGTAAAAAGGAGGCATATATGCGAGCATGTGGTCAAATATGAAAGTTATATCATCAATCATGGCCCAATTTAGACAAGAGGAGATAATGAGAAATTTGTAACTTAATTCATGATGGTTCAAAACTTAAACCCATAACCCAAATCTAGTCAAACTCAAACCATTTCGAATACATTTATCCAAACCCTTAGCCCATTAGCGTTGTAACCTGCCTAGAACACCACAAACTTTTAATTTTTAACACAGTAACACATGGCCCATTATTCCACTACCACTTCACCCATAACATCAGAGACAATTACTTATAACCCCTCTACCTCAATATTTGATTAACAGTACATTCTTGATTGAACCTCAAGAAAAGAAAAAAGATTAGTGTGAATGAAGAAAGGAATGCAATACTTCTGCCGAGAATTCAATGTAAAAAATCAAGGGAGGATTCTGAATTTTCAGAGAACTAGTGTCTGTGTGAGTGAAGGAAGGTGAGGTCTTATATAGAAAATGATGTGCAAGAGGATAGGGAATGAGAGAGAGTCTAAGAGGAATCTGTCGGCTCCTAAATTTTACGGGAATGGCATTTGTTCTAACAATTTTTTGGACAGCTGTCCTGTTTCCAGATATTTATCTCGTTTTCAGCATCTTTTCTTAACAAATCAAGACAGCTGTCTTTTTTCCAGCTGCTCTTTTTCTAGAAACATCTAAAAGACTCTCCTAAACTTTTTTATTTCAATTAACTCTATTAAGTTCCTAATATTCACAAAAATAAGGACGTCAAGCAGACTGTAGAGATCAAATGGGCAGACAGTTAATTGAACTAACAAACAATGTTAACCAACAAACTATTCCTACATCTAATTAAACTCAAAAGTTGATTAAACTAACAATTTGCAATTAGAACTAGTTAACATGCAATTAAGAAATCCAATCATACAAATATATTAAACTAGATGTTAATCTACGGATTAATTAACTAACTTATGTGCTAAAGCTGATCTAATTAAGCAATTTCAATTAAGCTTAAAAGATTGTTCCTCTGCTTTCTTCTTCTTCTTTTTTTTTAAAATTTTTCTTTAAACAAATGAAAACCAAAAATGAGATAGAACAAGGTGAGGATGTACCTATGAAAAGAAATATGAACTGATAGAGGTGATTCCAACGGGGTTCGGCCAGTCAGGGACAAATCGACCGGATTCCGATGTCAATCGGTTGTTCTTTTTGAAGAACAATCAATCAATACAAATTTTAGGTCAACACGATTGAAAGATTCGAAGAAATCAACAAGGGAAACGGTTTAGGTATCTTAGTTCCGAGATCTGTTATTTGCTAATTTTGGTGAGGATTTCGGAGAAAACGGTAAGGAATTTAGATTGAGGAGGAGTTGGGGATTATGGGGTGCGAATTTGAGGGGGTTTGGAGGTTAGCCGCCGGTGGAGGTGTGCTTGGTGAGGGGGCGGCTAGGGTTTTCTTGAGAGAGAGGAGGAGGAAGATGAGTAACGGGAAATGAATGGGTTCCTAAGGGTTTTCC
>MCJB01023090.1:68086-104986 GCA_002018475.1 Nicotiana obtusifolia | reverse complement strand
ATATATATGTAAGCCTCTAATTGTCAGATACATTATAACAATTTTTTGTTATTTAGGTTTTTGAAGAACTAGATAGCATTCGCGTGCTACTCAATGATTCCATCACCAAGTCTGTGTTACAGGAAATTGATGCTAAGGTTTCATTCGAAATATATTTATTTGGCACAATAATTTTTACAATGTTTATGTTTTTAATAGTATTCATAAAGTGCATAGCCTAATAAATTCTCAATGCAGTTTACTGGTAGTTATATGAAAAATTATGAGCATTACAAAGAAAAGAACAAACAACAGAATGCGGGCAGTAGTGCTTAGCCAGTGTTGGCCAGCAGCAGTAAAACAGATTTTTTAACAATTATTACACAATTTGATGATAACTAATCTACATTATATTTATAATATACCTATAATATATCTACATATAGTCTAAATTATCAAAGATTACAAACAAATAATCTACATTATATTTTTAACTATTTTTTTATATACAGGGCACACGTCTGACATTCAAAATGAGGAGAATTTTCTTGTAGGTGTTGACTTATCTTCCCAATTTAAAGGGGCATTGGAGGAAGAAACTGCAGGTATGATTTTATCTACATATTAACTGCAATTAAACTGCAATTAAACCGCAATTTATCTACATATTGCACAATACGTATTACATCAGAGCTACAGAACAACATTTAAACAAATTAACTTCAATTAAACTACAATTTATCTAAAATGTAGCTAGTGTTAATTTCAAATGATCTACAATTTTATTAAGTTGTACACATTTGTTGTAACAGAGAAGGAAACAATGCATGTGGACTCTCCAAAACAGAATGCAAAACTTCGCATAGAAGGAGAGCATTTAAACGAGGAGAAGGAGATTGTGCCTTTGCAATCTCCCATTTAACAAGCAAATGATATACAAAAAGGAGATGATTGCAATGAAGATTTCACTGGTATTATATGTTACAATATAATTTAGGAAAAAAAAAAAGCTTTTATATAAGTTTCACTTCCCAAAAGAACTAATGCAACCAACATACAATGTTGTTCTTTTATTTTAAATATTGTATTTGTGAACCAGCCAACTATATCAACGTAGTTGATTCGGAAAATGACTCCAAATATGGAAAAAGGGCAGTAACACTTGATGATTTTGAGCTTCCAGAGAACTTCTCACGAATTGTTAAGTTCGGAGAGGTAAATGAAGATGAAACAATCCCTGTGTATCAGGGAAGAACAAAGGTTCCTAGAAAGCATGCCAGGTCCTCCTTTTCCCTTATTTCAGTTTTGGGGGAAGCACTTTTGTTGGACCTCCTACAATTTTCAACATCAAGCATCTATTTACTGGGGTTATTAGAGACGATGTTGATCCTAACTTGTTGGAAGAATTCAATAAGTGGTTATATTTAGGTACAGACACGGTTTCAAATAGGTTAGATTATACATTTTTTTCCATATTATAGAGTGCATGCAATTTATGGATTGCAAACTAAAACTACATAATAATTGTACTTGATATGTCCCTAAATAGGAGGAAGGTGCCTTATATTTTAAAAGATAACCAGCTCAATTCGTGGTTTGATCTTGGAGTGGAGAAAGTTGATAAAAAAGACTGATTTTATACTTTGGCACATCCCCGGCGAGTACTCAACAACACGGTACATACATACCTTGGCAGAATTTAATGATTAGCTGTAATATTCTATTATTTTAGAAATATATAGATTTTTTTTTTAAAATTGTAGCTACATTATATGAAACATTGAGAAACAATCAAATCTGTTTTTTTTTTGGCAGCACATTGATGTTATTTTATACTGTTTGAGGAAGAGCGAAAAGTATGGTCCAACAAATAAAATACGGTTTACAACCACTGATTGTATGTTCAAGACTAGAATTGAACAAATTTATGAGAGGTATATTAATGCTCCTGTAGATAAGAAATTTGCTGTTGTCAAACCCCAATACGTTATGGCAG
Source organism: Nicotiana obtusifolia (assembly GCA_002018475.1). Lineage (NCBI taxonomy): Eukaryota > Viridiplantae > Streptophyta > Magnoliopsida > Solanales > Solanaceae > Nicotiana > Nicotiana obtusifolia. The sequence goes on along the minus strand of MCJB01023090.1, from coordinate 103,011 downwards.
AATACATACTGGCGTATCGATTACTTGCAAATGTTGCATGGGACAAAGTTGATTTTGTGATTATACCAATAAATATTGTGGAGAAATTTTATTGGTTGTTGACTGTGTTTGACATCACTGATAGGGTTCTATAAGTTTATGATTCTATGGTCTGTTTACGAAATCACAAACTTGTTGAATCTGTTGTCAACAAGTTTGCTACTATGATCCCCCTCTACTTGTCATACACTTGTTTCTATGGCAAGCGTCCAGACATCAACTACAAGAACACAAAGGCATACATTGAAAAGGTGTTACTGACCCTCTTGACATTCAGTGGTTGGTCGGTGAGATACCGCAGCAAAAAGAAGGATCACTGTATGTGCTGTTTTCCTTCTATCTATTTAATTAATTATATATTATATTGAATGCTAAAACTTTTTCTCCATTATCTTTTGCAGTGAATGTGGTGTATACGTGGTATTTGCAGAATATGTCAGTATTGGAGAGCTATCAATTTCAAAGGAAGACCTTTATGATATTAATCAAAACCGACGACGCTATGGAGCGCTCCTTTAGGATTATGCTAGGAAAAAGCAAGAGCTTGGTGCAATTAGTGAAAGTGAGGTGACTGGAAGATTAGCAAGAAGAAAAGGGGCACCGGGTGTGAACGAGAGAACACATATTTGGAAAAGAAGAATTAGTTGCCCTACTTAGGAGAAAATTTGTAGTTAAACTGTGTAGATGTAGCTGGATTGTAGTAAAGTTGTAGACAGATTGTTTATTAGGAAGGAGTCAACTGCAATTCATCTGTACCAGATTTGTGCTACAATTGTTTTGCCTTTTGTGTTATTATTTTGTCCAGAATTCTAATACATAGAATATGCAACATTTGTGGATTTTTTTTTGGTTGAAAGTTGTTAGTACTTGATCTCGATTTTCGTACTATATAATTTATTTACAGCATAATTATAATTATTTCTACAACTAATATACAAAAATTTAAACTGTATCAATTTTTATTTCCTTTTTGGAGCATTCCTACAAAGATCTTTTGTTATGCCCTTTTACTCCGCAGTTGCCACATGAAACCTTGTACTTTTTTGCATGCACTTCATCATATGGTTTGTATCTTTATTTTTAAGGCCTCGCCGGCTGCCTTTTCCCGGTAGGTGGCTTTACAACTTCTTCAGCTATACGCTGTGGCACATTCCATTTGCTTTCGTCAGGCAGCCGGTCTACTGGTATTTCATAAGTCTTCAGAAGGCTCTCCCTCGTGTAATAAGGAGAGCAATAGTTTTCATAAGACTCGTTTCTATACCTCAAAGCCGCCAAAGCATGTGCACAAGGAAGTTCATCAAGCTAGAATTGTGCACAACTACATCTCTTGTTTTGAAGGCAAACAATGAAGCGCTTCACACCATCTATCACAGTATGCATGTTATCTGTTAAAGCCCTCACCTACAATTTCATTACAAACACACAACAAGTTTTCAGCAACAAATAAAATACAAAATAACTACAATTTTATAATAATTTTTCTATAATTAACAGTATATATTAAGTTTGATGGAATCAATGATCTGATATTATTGGATATAGCTTATTCTCATCTTCTGTGATAATATCCTGTTGTCCTCCAACTCTTTTGTTGTATTTTTCCCCTAGATATGTGAATGTACCCTTTTCATTCAATAACTTTTCATTAGTCCAACGTTCAAGAAGAGTTCTCATGTACTCTAATAGTTCTACTACGGGCAGCTCTCTTGCATTTTTGGTTACCGCATTCAATGACTCTGCAATGTTTGATGTCATTGTCCACGTTCTGTTCACTGTAGCATGTACCCGGGACCATCTGTGATAGCCAATATCGTATAGGTATGCTTTAACACGTGTGTCAATCTCTTCAATCTTTGACATTCTTTCATTAAATTCATCAAACGTATGATCGTGCCGTGGAAAAGTATAATTCGCTTAACTTTAGATGACCCTTCTTGAACTTTGACCTTACATTTGTCCAAATATGCCACATGCAAGCATAATGTGGCATGCTAGTATAAACAGTAGATGTTGCATTCAAGATACTCTCCATTCTGGTCCGAAACAACACACATATTTAATTTCTCTCCATATACATGTTTGAATTGCTCAAAAATCCAACTCCATGATGCGTCATTTTCTTAATCAACAACAGGGTATGTTAGTGATATTATACTACCTATCATACAGGTGGCAAAAAAAAATTCAACTTTTGTAATAAAACTTAAGAATATAAAAAATGCAGTCAAAAATAACTTTATAATAATATTTTTACAATTTATCTACATTACCTGCTGCATCCATTGTGCTAGCTGTTAGCATGATTTCCCTATATGCGACTTCAAGAAGGTCCCATCAACTACTACAACTGGCCTACAATGCTCCCAGCCCTCGATGGACATACTAAGTGCAGCAAATGCATACAAGAAACAATCATCTTCAGTCTTCTACAATTTCACTACCGACTCCGGATAAGTCTTCTCCAGATTATACAAATAACTCGGCAATCGGCTGTAGGAATAAGCAGGATGACCTCTCAAAAATTTCAAAGCATTTTTCTTTGCTCTTCAAGCTTGCATGTATGTTAAGTTCACACCATGATCCGACAAGATGTCAGCTTGTATGTCTTTTGGTGTGTATATTATCTTAGGATCTGCATATTTTGGCATCACCATGCTGCCAACTACCATGGCAATTGGTTTGCGTTGTATGTATGTGTTGTCCATATAAGAGCATGTGTGCAAGCTATTGAGTTTTTGAACCTTGAAAAATGCTGATTCATTTATGCTAGTGGACTTGAAATGCCACATACAATTATCACCAACACATACGAGGTAGTAGCTACATAATAAAAATAATTCAAAAAATATTATCGAAACTGTAGCACAAAATACGAGGCTGTTTATGCACAAAAAATTTATCTTAAATAATTTATATACAAAAAAACTACAACTTATCCATAGTATGAATGACAAATAAAATATTTATACCTTCTTGCACTAGACATTTTCACCCTAAATTGAAACTTATTTATGACAGAATAATGCTTCATTGCACTGACAATTGTTTGCTTGTCTTGGTAAACTTAGCCAACTTTAATTACATTTGGCTTATGTTATGTTATGATGATACTTTCAAATCCCGCAATTGCCGGAGATGTTTGCATATCAATCAACTTCATTGTTCCTGATACTTCTCCAATTGTGTTACAATTGCTTGACAATTGTACCATATTAGTATTACGATAATCAGTAGAACCTGCACTCAATTAAAAGTATAGCAATTCAGACCTCAGTATATTCGTTTGTTCAGTATTTGAAATAATGCTTGTAGAGACAAAATAGTTGAACGACATTTGTTATATAGTATAATTGTAGCTAATATGTAGAAACATTATAAACAATTGAAACTGAAAATATATCAGCACTGCATTCCGTATCGAAATCACGCACTATTATACACAGCGGATGCATTCCTAAGTTTTTGTTTTCCTTTTTCATCTCCATATACACTCGCACTTCCATATCGCTCTGAATTTCCATTGGACGACACCGTTCATTGACAGTGTATTTGATTTCGATGAATTTTGTGGAGGTATCGATCATTAGATGCTCTGCAATTGTGGAATTCAATTGACTATAATTTGAATTATCATTTACTACAATTCCGTCAACATCAAAATCTTTGTATCTCCCAACGCTATCCCACCACCCATTGAGCTGAAGCATAATCGCTATTTTTGGCATTATGTCGCGAAATTCAATTCGATTGTAGTTAATTATTTACAATTGAATTGTTCAAAACTATTGTTTATGGAAACCCAGAGAAAACCAGGAAAAAAAAACAGAGAATAGAAGGATGCAATGATAACTACCGAAAATCTACGTAATAGAAGGATTCTACGAATATGATACCTTTATAATTGGTGCGAGGATTGAGTCAGTAAAATCTCTAAGTGGTCCCAAAAACCTCGCGCCTAAATATGGAAGATTATCGCAGAAAGGATTCTAGTTTATGAAAATGTATAGATTTTGTAGATAAACTGTGTTTAGGTTGGGTAAATTCATAAACATGATCAATTTTTGTAATAATTTTTGAAATACTGTATAGGAACGAAAGAATCCCTTTAACAAAATAGAAGTGTTGGGTCGTCTGCCTATCAATCTTTACCTATTGCTGGGTTGAACTACTCCAACACCAATTCCTTAGATATTGATTGGAAAAGGGATCTTTACACAAATAGCCGATCATATTTATTATTTACTTTTTCTAATCATATACATAGATTATACATAGATTATACATGATTATACACATATAATACATATATTATATATCAACCGGCTATTTTTAGTTTGAGCGATTGGGGGGGAGGCTATTTACGTTAATTCTTCTTATGATTGGCCCGTAATAAATTGGACTAATAGGTAGGATGGCAATGGAGCGGTGCGAATGCTGGGCCGTGCGGGTTTAAGTCTATGCGGGGCGATTGTGGGGGAACTCAATTGCAGGGCGGCGCGGATGCAGTGTTTGTTGAAATAAATTTTTTAAAATTATAGCGGGTGTGGGGCGATTGCGGGTTTTACTTTTTTGTACCAGCTCCGTTTCTTTTAAATGCACTAACTCTGTGGTTTCAATCAACTTTGTCTTTCGACTCTCATTATCTCGATTTAACTTTTTTTTTGGGACTGATTTTGGCCATTTCAATTTATAAATTTCATAGATAATTAATGTTACTATGTTTAAGTTATTTGTTGTAATTATTTATTTGATTAATACTTATCCAATATCAGGAAAGGAAATCTGCACAAGTACCCACCCCAACTTGAAGCCAAAGTAATTAATTTACTCAATGATAGTTTGAGTTGCATTGCTAACAGAGTTAATTAATTTTGTAAAAATAAATTCCTTCCTCAGCAAACTATACTTATTGACTATTTGTGAGGTAGTTAATATTCAAAAGCTTGAAGTAAAATCGATCACATTTTCATCTCATTTTACACGACTTGGTTCCTTTAGTGAAGACAAAGTACTCTGGTCATAGATAATTGCAATCGTTATTATATATACTCCTATGAAAATTTTGAAGACAATTCAAACAAATTAAAATAGGGACTTGTTCTTGAAATCAAACTCATAAAAAAGAAAAACTACTCCTTAAAAATAAAAACGAAAGAAAAATATTTTTTTAACAAAAAAAAAAAAAACTTATAAATGGGGCGATGCGGTGTGGGTTTATGCGGTGCGGGTTGAGAACTGAAAATATTGCTATGCGGAGCGGGTTGAAGTCTTAGCGGGTTAAGGCTAAGCCCGCCACGCAATCGCCCCGCCCCATTGTCATCCCTACTAATAGGCCTATTATATTCTTTCACAAGATGAAGATTAGTCATCTATTACGGGCCAATTTTCCGATCTAATATGGGCCCATGATATTCAGACGCATTTAACTTATGGATTTTTACATAAATAGTCAGTCATATTCATTATTTATTTTTTTTCTAGCTGATGTACATGAATTATATACTGATTATACACAAATATACACATATTATACCTGAATTATTTATATATTATATATCTATCGGTAATTTTAAGTTTAAGTGGTTGGATGAACGACTATTTAGGTTAATTCTTCAACAAATATCACGAATAATGTAATTTAATTAGGTCACTCATTATAGGTAAACCTTATAAAAAATGAGATTTGTAAGATAAATGACATGCTATACAAGTAAAGGTAATCTGAAAATGAAAATTTAAGCCCTAAACTCCCAAGATGGAATAGGAAACCTAAAGCAATTAACAATCTCATAATTTACTCGAAAAAAAAAAAATTTGCACACAATTGAGGATCAATGTGGGATTATCCTCCCAAAACACAAATTTTAAATTAAGTAGAAAATTTGAATATAATCGCTAATTCTTTGCAATGGTATTTCATTTTGCAATAGCATGAATACTCTATTGTCATTAAAGAGTAGTAGAATCTTGGATTTGCATATGAAAAAGAGATGAAATACTTAGTGACAACTGTGTATGGGGTCGGACCCGATCACTTACATAGGAAATACCGGTCTTGGGATGCGACGACCAACGTCGATTGGAGCCACCAACCGAGAGGCCGAGACCGGAATATCAAATATAAGAAGCCCGAGACCGGGTGTCGTCTGAACGAAGCTCGAAGCCAAAGCGCTCAAAGTGAAATCGTTGAGGCCGATCAGGGTAAAACATCCTATGGTAAAGTTACCAGATTTGCATAACTGAAGGACCGGAAATCTCGTGATATACAAACATCTCGGCGGGAATCGCGGCTCAGATCAATAAAGACGTTGAATCCATTAATTCTAGGAATATCTTACCTTGTAAATGAGATTTTTACCTTGTATAGAATTCCTTATCTTTCCTATATAAACAGACAGCCCCATTTGTAAAAGAGACACGATATACAATCAATATAAAAAAAGCTATAGTCTACTTTGCTCGATTGACTTCATATTTTATTCCAAAGGGCTTCTAATACAGGAAGATTATTTAATCTTGGCGGTTTGTTTTGTTCACTAATTTAGTCTCTATTTCTGTTTATTCTTTAACTGTATTAAATTAGGTCGCGTATCCTTAAAACCACATATAAATTTAATTGTTACTCGTAATCTAGGGTAAACAGTTTGGTGCCCACCGTGGGGCTAAGGATAATAGTGATCGTTTAATACAACTTTCTGTTACACAAACTATTTTACACTTGTTCTTTGCAGAACACCTTTTTCTTTCAGGTTACAGTACAGTCATGTCACATTCTCAATCTGTGCCTCAATTCGTCGATGGCGAATTTAACCACCAGGGCGAAAACGACAACTCGGCACCCGGAAATGAAGTCCAATCGACGCTAACTCCCAAATAGCAGTCGATGTGGATCGGAACTCTGGCCCATCAAATAGTGTCCGAAGAGAATACCGCTTGGCAAAACAGAACGACGAGGAGGACGGGATTAGCCTCAGGATGATATTCAACATGTTGCAAGCCCAGCAAGCGGCCATTGCTCAGCTGCAAAAGCGGAGCCAAGTTTCGAACGGGATAGGGACCGGCCCTCATCGGGAAACTATCCCCGAAAATGAACCTATCACAGTGGAACCAAGCGAAGGCGGATTGGGGGCAAATGCCGGGATCATGAAAATGCTCGAAGAGTTGACCAAACGGGTCGAGTCAGGCGAGAAGAAGATTAAGGCCAATGATAAAAAGATCGAAACATATAATTCGAGGGTGGACCAAATACCAGGAGCACCTCCGGTGTTGAAAGGTTTGGACTCAAAGAAATTCGTACAGAAACCCTTTCCATCAAGCTCCGCCCCAAAACCCATACCGAAGAAGTTTCGCATGCCGGAGATTCCGAAATACAATGGAACATCTGACCCAAATGAGCATGTAACAGCATACACATGCGCCATAAAGGGAAATGATCTCGAAGACGATGAGATTGAGTCCGTCCTCTTAAAGAAATTCGGAGAGACCTTGTCAAAGGGGGCAATGACTTGGTACCACAACTTGCCCCTGAATTCCATCGATTTTTTTGCCATGCTTGCGGACACCTTCGTAAAATCTCATGGGGATGCCATCAAAGTCGAGACACGGAAATCGGACTTATTCAAAGTTAGGCAAAGAGATAACGAGATGCTCAGGGAATTTGTATCTCGCTTTCAGATGGAACGGATGGACCTACCACCGGTCACTAATGATTGGGCCGTACAGGCCTTCACCCAAGGGCTCAACGCTCGAAGTTCAACGGCTTCACAATAGCTTAAGCAAATCTTGATTGAATATCCGGCTGCCACTTGGGCAGATATACACAACCGATACCAATCGAAGATTAGGGTCGAGGACAATCAACTTGGGGTCCCCTCGGGATTCACTTACCCCATCAGAACTCATGATATGGTTCAAAGAGATATTTATCGAGAGCCAAGATCGAACAGAGACAGGCATCGACCATATCTTGGAGACCCAAAGGCTATTCCAGTAAGGTAGGGTTCCCCGAGACAAGAAAGGAGGAATGATCTTAATCGAAGGAACCGAGGACCATTGACAAGAAACAACTTCGAGAGAGCCGCTGGTCACCGAGAAGCACCACGATTGTCCGAATATAACTTTAACGTCGACTCAGCGACTCTCGTATCGGCCATCGGTTGCATTAAGGATACCAAGTGGCCTCGACCGTTGCAATCTAATCCAGCTAAGAGATACCCCATCTTGATATGTAAATACCATGGTACACATGGACACAAGACAGAAGACTGTCAACAGTTGAGGGAAGAGGTGGCACGGTTGCTAGAAAATGGGCATCTTCGAGAGTTTTTGAGAAACCGAGCCAAAAACCATTATGGGAACAGGAGTAGACCAGTAAACCAGGAGGAGCCTCAACACACGATCAATATGATAATCGGTGGGGTAGATACACCCCATGGACCGCTAGTGAAATGCACAAAAATATCTATCACCCAAGAAAAGCGCACTCGGAATTACGCGATGGAGGGAGCTTTGCACTTCAGCGAGGAGGATGCGGAAAGAATCATACAACCCCATAATGACGCCTTAGTGATATCGGTGCTTATACAAAAAACCAAGGTGAAGCGTGTGTTGGTCGATCCCGGTAGTTCAGCCAACATAATTCGGTCATGGGTTATCGAACAGCTCGGGTTGACTGATCGAATTATCCCTGAAGTTCGGATCCTCAATGGTTTCAACATGGCTTGCAAGACAACCAAAGGAGAAATAACTTTACCAGTAAACACTGCCGGTACCGTTCGTGAAACGAGATTCTGCGTAATCGAAGGGGATATGAGATAAAACGCCTTGGACCATGGATACATGATATCAGAGCGGTACCCTCGACACCGCACCAAATGTTGAAATTCCCATAAGGCTGATGGGATCATGACTGTTTATGGAGAACAACATGTGGCGAAAGAAATGTTCGCAGTAGAAGAAGCAATGCCGGAAACAATAGCCCCTTCTCAAAGAACCAAATAGCAATCACAGGTATCGCCTTCAACAAACGAAGGTGAATAGGAACTTATCAAAGACGATGAATACGGGATTCCCCGGTCATTCGTCGGCCTCGACGAATCCGATGCAACTAAGTCAACGGTCAAGGAACTCGAGCAAATTTCACTCCGAGAGAATGCACCGGATCGGAAGGTATACCTGGGCTCAGGCTTAAGTTCCAAGCTCAAGACTAAACTTATTCATTTTCTTTCAGCTAACGAAGACTCTTTCGCTTGGTCCCATCTTGATATAATAGGGATACCTCCGGAGATCGCGACTCACAAACTGAGCATCGATCCTAAATTTCGGCCGATCAAGCAAAAGAGAAGGCCTCAATCCGAAGTCAAGCAAATATTCATCAAAGATGAGGTAACCAAGCTTTTAAATATAGGATCCATTCGGGAAGTTAAATACCCGGAATGGTTAGCAAATGTAGTTGTAGTTCCTAAAAAGGGAAATAAGTTAAGAATGTGCATAGATTACAAAGATTTAAACAAGGCGTGTCCTAAAGATTCTTTTCCCTTACCTAACATCGATCGCATGATCGATGCCACCGCTGGCCACGAGACCCTTAGCTTTCTCGACGCCTACTCCGGCTATAACCAGATACGAATGGACAAGGATGATCAAGAAAAGATATCATTCATCACTAAGTATGGTACATACTTCTATAACGTGATGCCATTTGGGGTAAAGAATGCGGGGACTACTTATCAACGCCTAGTAAACAAAATGTTAGAAAAATAATGAAATTTTACATTGATGATATGTTAGTTAAGTTCTTGCGAGCAGAGGACCATTTGAGTCATTTGCAGGAAACATTCGATGTACTGAAACAGTACAACATGAAGTTGAACCCGGAGAAGTGCGCATTTGGAGTGGGCTCGGGAAACTTCCTCGGTTTCATGGTTTCGAATCGGGGAACAGAAATTAACCCCGAGAAGATCAAAGCCATCGAAGACATTACAATCGTAGACAGTGTAAAGCTGTACAAAAGCTGACAGGTCGAATAGCTGCTTTAGGCCGGTTCATTTCAAGGTCTTCCGATAGAAGTCATAGGTTTTTCAACTTGCAGAAAAAGAAGAATGATTTCTCGTGGAGTCCGGAATGCCAGCGCACGTTAGAAGAGCTCAAGAGGTATCTCTCTAGCCCACCTTTGCTGCATACGCCAAAAACGGGTGAACAATTATACCTCTACCTTGCCGTTTCGAAGTAGCGGTGAGTGGGGTCCTGGTCCGAGAAGAACAAGGTACGGAATTTCCTATTTATTACGTCAGTAGAACCTTAGGAGAAGTCGAAACTAGATACCCGCATCTAGAGAAATTAGCACTCGCTTTATTGAGTGCCTCTAGGAAGCTAAAACCCTACTTCCAGTGCCATCCTATATGTGTAGTAACAACTTACCCCCTGACAAATATAATGCATAAGCTCGAGCTATCCGGCCGATTGGCCAAGTGGGCCATCGAAATAAGCGTGTACGATATTGGCAGATTTCGTCGCCGATTTTGCGCCGTCACTAATTCCCGAGGTCGAAAAGGAATTAATGATCAAATCGGGTACTCCTTCGGGAGTGTGGACCCTGTTCACAGACGGTGCCTCGAATTTGAAAGGATCGGGGCTTGGTATCGTATTAAAACCTCCAACCGGAAACACTATTCGACAGTCTATTAAGACTGTAAAATTGACTAACAACGAAGCGGAGTATGAAGCTATGATTGCAGGTTTAGAGCTGGCCAAAAGTCTGGGAGCAGAGTTAATCGAAGCCAAATGCGATTCTCTCCTCGTAGTCAACCAAGTAAACAGGATTTTCGAAGTCAGAGAAGGGCGAATGCAGAGGTATTTGGACAAGCTTCAAGTCACGTTGCACAGGTTTAAAGAATGGACTTTGCAGCACATACCTCGAGAACAAAACAGTGAGGCCGACGCCCTCGCCAACCTAGGATCGTTGGTCGAAGACGAGGAAATTGAGTCCGAAAAAGTTGTACAACTCTTAAGGTTGGTGGTGGAGGAAGGCCATGCCGAAATCAATTCGACAAGCTTGACCTGGGATTGGAGGAACAAGTATATAGAATATCTCAGCTCAGGTAAACTCCCTTCGGATCCCAAAGAATCGAGAGCATTACGCACAAAAGCAGCCTAGTTCTGTTTATCCGATGATGGGACCTTATTCAGAAGGACGTTCGGAGGCCCCCTCGCAATATGCCTTGGACCTGGAGACACCGAGTATATTTTAAGAGAAATACACAAAGGCTCATGTGGGAATCACTCCGGTTTCGAATCCTTGGTTCGAAAAATAATTCGAGCTGGCTATTATTGGATCGATATGGAGAAAGATGCGAAAGAATTCGTTCGCAAGTGCAACGAGTGCCAAAGGCTTGCACCGATGATCCACCAACCCGGAGAGACACTGCATTCGATCTTGTCGCTATGGCCATTCATGAAATGGGGAATGGACATTATTGGCCCTCTCCCTTATTCGCCAGGTAAAGCTCAATTTATTCTTTTTATGACTGACTACTTTTCCAAATGGGTTGAAGCACAGGCTTACAAAAAAGTTAGAGAAAAGGAGGTGATCGACTTTATCGGGGACCATATCATATGTCGAATTGGGATGCCATCGGAGATCGTGTGCAATAACGGCAAGCAGTTCAACGGCAGCAAAGTGACAAAGTTATTCGAAGACAACAGGATCAAGAGGATCTTATCGACGCCCTATCACCCCAGCGGCAACGGACAAGTTGAGTTAACCAACAAAACCATAATAAGAAACTTGAAGAAAAGGTTAACCGACGCAAAGGGAAAATGGAAAGAAATACTGTCAGAGGTTCTATGGGCTTACCGCATGACCGACAAAATCAGCACCGGGGCCACTCCTTTCTCTCTAGTATACGGAGCTGAGGCTTTAATACCGGTCGAGGTAGGGGAACCGAGTGTCAGGTTCTGATGCGCAACCGAAGAATCAAATAAAGAAGCTATGAACATCAATCTGGAATTATTGGACGAAAGAAGGGAAGTAGCCCTTGTTCGAATGGCGGCCCAAAAACAAAAGATCGAAAGGTATTATAACCGGAGAGCTCATCTTCGACACTTCAACATCGGAGACCTGGTGCTCAGAAAAGTCACACTCAACACTCGAAATCCGAATGACAGAAAGTTAGGACCGAACTGGGAAGGACCCTATACCATCTTGAAGGTCACCGGAAAGGGATCTTATAAGCTTGGAACCATGGAGGGCAAACAGCTGCCAAACAATTGGAATATAAGTCACCTAAAGTGATACTATTGTTAAGGTATGAAATTGCACTTTTTCGTTTGTTTGTTTTGCTAACATGTGCAGGTATTGAACGAAGCAATCTCGAACCAGGAAGCGCATGACATTAGGACTGAAAGTACGCGTTGCACTCTTTTTCCCTTCGACTGATTTTTTCCCAAATTGGGTTTTACGGCAAGGTTTTTCATGAGGCAACCAGTAATCGTGCTAACCTAGATCGATCGCTCATCGAAGATAATAATATTTGGTGCACAACTTCGATCGGCTATGATTATCAGAAGATCGCTTATCTATTTCGATTCATTGTTTGGTCATTTCAATTCGGGGAAACTTTCCGTAGATCGTTAGGAATCAATGTAAGGGTCAAACGGTCGAAAGTACCGTGCCCGAATAGACTGATCTACCCCCTAAGCAAATTGTACAAGCACATAAATGCTAATGAAAGCTTTTCGGCACCAATATCCTGTCTCCGAGCCCAAGGGCCGGGCCCCTTCAAGTTTTATTACATGATCAGAAATTAGCATTGTTCAGAACTTCATACGAAAATCGAAGGGAATAAGACCTGTTAAGGCAAATCCCAACTCATAAAGGGCTAAGGCCGAACCAAGTAAAACTCGAAGAGGGGAAAGACCGGTTAAGGCAAACCCCAATTCCTTAAAAGGCCAAGGCCTTATCGAGTTAATGAAACTCGAAGGAAAGTAAGACCTATTGAGGCAAATCTGGATTTGCAAAAGGCTAAGGCCAAATCGAGTTGGACTCGAGGGAAATTGAAATCTATTGAGACAGAACTCCGATTTCTTAATGGGCCAAGGCCACGTCGAATTAATAAAATTCAAAAAAGAATAAGACCTATTAAGGCAAACCTCGACCCCCTTTCGAGACTTAGGCCTTATCCGATCGCCATGAAAGGGGGAAAATCTACTGAGAAATAAGCTAAATCTTAACTAAGCCTGAAGGGCAGAAAAGTCTGCAAATTGGATTATCAGAATAGATCAAACAAAAAAGGGAGATAAAAAAAAATATTTTATATATACGAAACAAAGTGTGTTACAAAAAGTAAGAATCCTAGAAAGACATATTATACAACAGACGGCATCAATCAAAATTCTCAGAATCTTATTCTTCTTCTTCTTCTTCAGGGAAGGCCCGCTTTCTAGGATCGGCTTAAATCTTTGCTGCATCATCGACCTCGGTGGATAGATCGAAGCCACGAGCTTGTAACTCCTCGAGAACGGAAAGGCGGGTTTGGCACTTGGCATACTCGACCAGAATCTTTGATTGCTCTTGGGCAGCCTCGGCATCGGCCCTGTATTGAGCTATCAGATCATCGGCATCAGCTTTAGACGTGGCAATCTCGGATTTTGCCGATTGCAGCTCGTTGACCAGAACATCACGATCCGAGGTGAGCTTCCCGACTTGGGACTGAAGTGTATCGGTGCTCTTAGTCAGAGTCCCGATTTTCTCTTGCGCCTCCAAGACTTGTTCTTCCAAAGAAACTATGCGAGCCCGGAGGGTCTCCTTTTCCGAAGTCAGCAGATCGGCTTTAGCTCTCCATTCGCAGGTTTCTGCCTTGGCCTCGCTCAATGCAGATCGGAATCGATTTGTTCGGTTAAGTTGCTGCCCCAGCTAGTCGAGGGTACTAGCATTCTCCCTGCGCATGAAGTCTAGATCCATCCGAAGAGTTGACATCTCCCCCTCGAGTCGCTGACGACGTGCCTTTTCTTCCCTTAGCCGAAGGAAAGACTCATGATGAAGCACCGAAGACTACGAATATGAAAGAAAATAAAATGGTCAGTACAGGTTGAAGAGTAAAATAACAAACACCAAACAAAGCCTGTAAGAAATTTTACCTTATTTGCTGCCTGTTGAGCCTCATTGAATAAGCAAGCCTCATCCACCTCATCCATTGCAGCCTGATCTTCCTCGGTCACCAGACACCAAAGGTAGCTAGCCACGCCCACAGGCGCGGCAAGAGCCCTAATACCTTCGGGAATGGCAAATTTTATTAACCTCTTCCGATCAGGATTGGAACTCGGAGCCAGAAATCTATCGACCAACTTAGGACCGAAAGACACCCTGCTCATCTCGGCAGAGGGACTCTTCCTCGGCACTTCGAGCCCAAAGGTGTCAACCGATGACACACCGTCGAAAAAGTCTTCAAAGGGCCCTGCCGGTATGTGGTCTTTGCTCGGCGAATGCGCCCCTGCAGCCCGGGCTTCATTGAAGGTTGCCTCCGAGAAAGAAGGAGAGTCCATTGCTTATGGGGGACCCGAGGTTCCCTGTACTGCCTCCCCTGCATCGGCGCAAACCCCGGCCCTCGGCTCGGGGACTGCCCGAGATGGCTCGTTTCTTGAAATACCAAGGTCCCTATCTTCCTCGAAATCATCACTCAATCGGATAGCCAAGTCGGCAATTCTGGGCTTACGAGCTATGCTCTTCCTCTTAATTCTTCTTTTCTCGGGCTCAGAGGGACCGAGGGCTTCTTTTCTCTTTTTCTCTCCCTCCTTCTCCGAGACAGGGGGAGGGCAGGGAACCTCTTTACTGGGGGACGTCGGCCTCAATTCAGCATCCTTCGATAGACCTGCAAAGGAAGGAGAAAATGAATTAGCAGCAGCACCGACCATTAAAGCATGAAATATAAGAATTACCGGTCTCACCATGATTTTTGGCCTCCTATAGGCCTTTCGATATCTCACGCCAGGCGCGCTCTGAGTAGGCCCTTTGAGCTACCACCTTCCGGACCCACTCCTCCAAATGCTGAATCACAGCCGGCATTTGAGAAACGGCTACATCTTACAAAGTATGTTAGTGAGATAACAAAGGAAAAACAACAGTTGAATTCAGATAAGAAAGCGATTCTTACGGTTCATGTTTCACTTTTCAAGGAACGGCATATCTTCTGCAGGGATTAGGTCCGATGTCCTAATTCGAACAAATCGGCTCATCCAGCCCCGGTCCTTGTCCTCGTCAATGCTCGAAAACGGGGCTTTGCTAGCCCGGTGAGCGAGTTTTTATTAGTCCCCCTCGAAAAACTCGGGGACTGTATAATCGCAGTAAATGATCGATGGTGAAAGGATGCTCATCGACCTTACTCACAAAAAAACGAAAAAGATGAATTATTCGCCAAACGAAAGGGTGAATCTGACCCAACGTAACATTGTACCTTTTGCAAAAGGCGACAATAATGGGGTCCAAAGGTCCCAACGTAAAGGGGTAAGTGTAAACACTCAAATAGCCCTCCACGTGGGTGGTAATCGCCTCGTCTGGAGAGGGGACTACCACATCTTTACTGATCCAGTTACATTCTATTTTCACCCTATCAAGGGTTTTACTCGTGATGGAACTAATATCCTAATGACCGGTTCGCCTAGGCCCGACCTTAAAGTTGGAGCCAATTGAGCATCCGACCGGTATGAAAGCTTTTAGAGGAGGCTCTGTCAAGGTTTCTTCGGCAACGACAGGCTCGGCCTCTTCAGTGGGTTGAGAGAAAGAAGGTTATTGCTTCTGAGGAATAGACTTAGATGTTTTCACCATTGAAGTTGAAGATATGGAAAACGAGTAGATGCAAGTGTAGAAAGTGAAATTACTTGAAGAACAGATTTAGAGAACTTGGGCAATATGGTATTCAAAGGACACAAACTTGAAAATTGAAAAATGAGAAGGCTATTTATAATTTTCAAAAGCGGCGGTTCGAAACCCAAAATGAGGAAGCATTAATTGGTGTTTGTAGGAATTGCAGAGTTTGTCGCCAGTTGGTACATGGAAAGACCTTTTTGATACTGGCCACGTGCGCCATCATGCTGCCGTCATTCATCAACAATACGTTTTATGATTTGACGTTTCGAATTCCGTGTCGCGTGCCATAAGTATGTTTCCATTTAACCTAATCTCGAAAGTGACGGCTCATATCGTTTCTTGTCATTACTCTCCAAAAAACGAGGGGATTATCTGTATGGGGTCGAATATGATCGCTTGCATAGGGAGCACCGGTTTCGGATTTTGACGACCGGTGTCGATTGAGGCTGCCATCCGGTAGGTCGAGACCGGAACATCGAGAAGGGAAGTCCGAGGTCGGACGTCATCAGGACGAAGCTCGAAACCAAGGCGTCCGAGACGAGGTTGTCGAGGCCGATCCGAGTAAAACATCTTATGGTAAAAATATCAGATTTGCATAACAGAAGGACCGAAAATCTCATGATATGTAAACATCTCGGCGGGTATCGCGGCTCAAATCAGCAAAGATGTTGAACTCATTAATTTTAGGGATTTTTTACCTTGTAAATAGGTCTTTTACCTTGTATAGAATTCTTTTCCCTTCCTATATAAATAGGCAGCCCTACTATAAAAAGTAGGGGGGAAGACATGATCAATATACAAAGTATGGCATATTTTAACTACTATCTTTATCAATACTAATTTCATTCTTGTTCATCTTAGAAGATTCCATCACAGCTGAGTTATTCAATATTGGTGGTTTGCTTACTCTCTTATTTGTTGAACTTAGTCTTTATTTATCATTCATTCTTTAATTGTATTAAACCGAGTCACATATCCTTAAAACCACATATAAATTTAATTGTTACTCGTAATTAAGGGTAAACAATGCTCAAGTGGCTGAGCCTTTCCTTTGTTAGCAGCCTATTTCACACTGCTAGCCAGAGAATGAATCTATGTTTTGGTTATGCAAATGCTATACAGACTAGTTCACTAATTCTCCACCTTGCTTGCATGCCTATAAAGACTGAGGAAAATAAAGTATCTTCCTGTTGAACTTAGTGTATATCTTCCATTAGTAAACCAACTGATCATGCTGCTTTTGACGGAATTTAATTTCTTCCAATACCAACTATAATCCATGGGGGGATTATGCATCCATATATTGCTATCATTCTTCATATATAAGCCGTGAACCCATTTAATCCACAGAGAATCCTGTTTTTCAGCCAATTGCCAAATTAATTTGCCAACAGATACAATATTTCAATTCCTGCACCCTTTGATATTTAGTCCTCCATGCTTTTTTGGCACACATATTCTGTCCCAAGACACAAGTGAAGGTTTCTTCTTCCCCTCAGTGCCATCCCTCATAAGTACTCCCTACATAAATATTTACCTCTTTCAAGACATTCTGAGGCAGTATGAATATAGCAACCCAGAAATTGTGAGTAGAGAATATCATTACATTGATGATTTGCAAGCTTCCAGCATAAGAGTAGGCGCTTTAGGTGTGTGTTGACCATGCACTCTTGCTTCATGTAATGTCATATGTATGATAGAGGTAGTGTGGTGATTGACCTCAATGCGGATATCTGTTTAGCATACCCATTCTGAATTCTCTGAGTGATCTTCTCAATCAACCGATGACATTCTAGTTTGTTCCATTTTTTAGGAGAAAGTGAAAATCCCAGGTACCTTATAGGAAAGGCCCCTAATGAAAAACCAGTGATGCTTAGTAGAGTTGCCTTTGTATGGTCATCTACTCCTGCTATGAAGATGTTTGATTTCTCCATGTTTGCAATCAATCCTGTGACCCTTTTGAAGTGATTTAATGTCTCCATAACTCTCCTAACAGATTGCTCTTGGCCTTTGTAAAATATCATCAAGTCATCAACAAATACCAAATGTGTAAGCTCTAGGTGCTTACACATTGGGTGGTATTTGAAATCAAGCAGGTCGCTCACACACTTGAGTACTCTAGACAAGTACTCTATGACTAAGACAAACATAAGAGGAGACATGGGATCCCCTTGTCTCAGTCCCTTTTTACCTTCAAAATAACCATGTCCCTCTCCATTGACTATTATAGAGTACTTTGGAGATGTGACACACTCCATCACAAGTCTAACAAACCTCACTGGAAAACCATGACCTAGCAGTGCTTCTTCCACAAACTCCCAACTCACCATATCATAAGCTTTCCTGAGATCAATCTTCATAAGACACCTAGGAGTAGTTTTCCTATTACAGTGCCTGATAATGTCATGGCATATTAACACATTATGAACCATAGTTCTGCCTTGTAGAAATGCTACTTGGTTCTCAGCAACTATCTGACTCATACCTTGCTTTAACTTCAAACGGATCAGTTTTGAGATGATCTTATATATCACATTACAACAAGCAATTGGCCTGAATTGACTAGTATTTTCAGGGTAAGTCACTTTTGGTATAAGGGAAATATTGGTGGCAGTGATTTGCTTCAGCAATTGTCCACTTTGAAAGAACTCCAGTACTGCCTCAGTGATATCCTTGCCTATGACCCTCCATGCAGCTCTGTAGAAGCCACTTCCATAACCAGCCAGCCTAGAACTCTTATTGATATCAATACTGAACACTGCCTTCTTCACCTCCTCAATGGTGAGAGCTTCCAAAATCCATAGTTACTGGTCAATTGTCAATAGGGGCCCATTATTGAGGAATCCTCTGAAGGTGTTCACTCTTTCTTCACATGGTTTCCCTAAAAGGTCTTCATAGTACTGCAGAAGGATCTTGGCTATGTTTTCCTGTTCTATTTGCATACATCCTGCAACATCCTTCAGCTGTGTGATGGCTTGTTTCAACTTCCTATGTTTGATAACTGAATGAAAATACCCAGTGTTTTCATCACCAAGCCTTATCCAGTTAGCCTCACTTCTTTACTGCAAATAAATTTCTGTTAAGTAAGATGATTTCCTGAGTTTCTGATACTTCTCCCTTTCAGTTTGTTGTAATTCAAGGTTATCTAGATCAAGATGAAGTTGCTCTTGAATATTCTGCAATGTAGTTCTATCCTCATTAGCTTCAGTTACTATGTTCCTGAAGCTTTGAGTATTTAGCTTCCTCAATTCTCTTTTTAGCATCTTCATTTTCCTTACCACCTGAAATATTTTGTAACCATCTATCTATATGTTCCATCCTGCTTCAACCACCTTCAGAAATTGCTCATGCTCAGACCAAACATTACAATATTTAAATGTTCTTTTTGGCTTTCTACTGTTATCTTCAAATGTAATCTTTATTGGGCAGTGATCGCTTATGCCCTCAGGTAGTAAACAGCCTTACAGTTGGGCATATTTTGTAGCCACTCAACATTGATGAACATCCAGTCAATTTTAGAGAATACTCTCTGGTCAGAGCCTTTATCATTCCAAATATATCTCTGGTTATTATGTGCTAACTCCATCAAACCACATGTGTCTAAGTAGGTTTTGAAACCTATAACATCTGCGCATGTAACAGGATTCCCTCCCAGTCTATCTTCACTAAGTAGCACTGAGTTGAAATCCCCAACCACAAGCCAGGCAGCCAACTCTTGTTGTTTTGTGTTACTAACTCAATACGTAGTGTTTTCCTCTCATCCTTTGTGTTAAAGGCATATACAAAGGAGATGATACAAGTTGTCTGTGTGGGGATGTATTTAACCTCACAAGTCACTATCTGCGCATCTATAGTGATAGGAGCAACATTATAGAAGTCTGGTCTCCATCCAATTAATACTTTCCCATTATAATGAGTATCTAGATTAGTAATATTTTCCACCCTTCAAAATTTTTAGTGGCTATGTCGACAATCTTATTTTTCTTTACTTTAGTCTCCAACAATCCACCAATCCTACTTCCTCATTTCTGCAAAGGGATTTTACTTCCCTCTACTTATTAGGGGCATTAAGCCCCCCTTATATTCCAACACATGATCCTAACCATTCCCAGATATGGGAATAGTTCGACCACCCCCATTTCCATCTTGGCCAATCCTATTGTCAGAGGTGCTAGTTGTCTCTTGCAGCACATGAAAGGAGTTGTTCCCAACCAACTGATGTTGAGTCTTGGACTATTGACTAGCTTGTCTGTTAGGGGTAACCCAGCTAGTTGTAGTTTAATCCTTCTGTGCCCTCACTACTAAGTTTAGTGATTGGTTCTCCTTGTTGGCATCTCCCTGTTGTTTCTCTTCAGGAAGTTTAGTGATTGGTTCTCCTTGTTGGCATCTCCCTGTTGTTTCTCTTCAGGTGGTTTATTAGTGTGCTGCTCAACCTCCAATCTCTTTTGTTGAGTTTCTGCAAGAGCTATGCTTTGCTTCAGTTGAGCTGCCTCATCTTTTTCCCTATTATTTTGTTTTCAATCACAGATTTCTTTTTCCTACAATTTGCAATGTCATGCCCATACTGATGGCAAAATTTGCATAGAGTAGGTCTCCAATCATAAAGAACTTTCTGCTCAATCAGGTACCCTTTCTCATTTCGGAAAACCACCAACAGCCTCGCAAAGTTCAATCCAGCCTTCTTCTCTGTATCTGATCTACCATGAGTGACTTGCCCACTAAACTATCTATTTTGCTCAGTCCTTTTGGGCTCCAATACTTGAAATCTAGGCTAGGCAGCTTGATCCATATAGGTACAGTCTGAATTTCCTCTCTGGAGAATGTCATGTCAGAGTTTCAAGCTTTGACAGTAAATGGCTTATTATCAAAATGGAAGATATTCCCTTGTAAAACATCATTCTTAGTAGCAACATAATCAAATCTCACCAAAATAGTAATTTGACTAATTTCATGTTTACCCCACAACCTTCGGGTGTATCCTTTAATAACTGCAAACGGGGGATGGGCTCCTAATACATAGCATACAACAGCAGAACTCCAGTATTCAATTTCAGTTGCTATATCATCAAGCTCTATATTAGTGATCGAAGACTCACCATGCACAGTTGGAGCAACAAATTCCAGCTTGAAACCAGCTTTGTTGATCTTAGTTATGTCAAAGTTGTCCCATATTGAACCTTTTGGAGGTGGTGTGTTCAGTTCCTCCTCAATTTCATCAGCCCAGGACTTTCTTCCTTTCATCGCTGTTGCACTTTTGCCTTTATCAGTTGAATTTTGCACAATCTCTGTCCATTGACGTATAGCTTGTCCCTTATCAACAAAGCCAGCCCTAATTTGCGTTACCTCTATAGCAATTTGGAGGAACCACAGATTCCCCAGCACTTTCTCTTTGATTTCGTATCACTGTCTTTGAAGTTGATGCTACCTCTGCAATTTAGGAAGGCGTTGCTAGATTTTCAATTGTTTTTATCAAAATTGGGGTTACTGTTCCATTGATTCCCATTTCCTCTCCAATTTCTTTCAACTTTCCTCCTTGATTTGCTTGGTTAGCTTTTGATCCTCGTGTTACGTTGCCTTTTGTTGTAGCTGCTGCTTGCGCTATTAGAGCTTTCTGAGATGGAATTCGAGCTCTCTTTCTCATGGCTGGCGCACATTAGTAAACTGCGCCAAGAGAGAAAAAATCATCACGAAAGGTTAATGATCACAATTATATCCACACTACTTATCAAATTCAAATTTTACCAAAATTATTTTTATTCTACCTTCTCTACGGTCATTATTCACGTGCATAAAAATAGTCTTACTTGAGAAAAGAAATTGAGTTTTAATTATGAGAACATCATAAGATTCTATAGGAACGTGAAAATAGCATGGGCTAGTAAGTTTTCAGATTGGTAATCCAAAAATAGCCAGCATTTGCAAAGCCATTAAAAAATAATCACTAATTTAGGTGAAACACGAAAAGTTCCAGTATAATATGCTGGATTATGGAGCTCTTGCGTATAAACTTTCAGCATATTATGTTGTAACTCCAGCACATTATGAAATTTCAGCACATTATGCTGGGATCTCATATGTAAAAAATTCGAACTCCAGCATATTATGCTGGAATTTTTTTGGATTTTAAGGATGTTTTTATTTAAATTTTATCTTTATATGAAATATTAATTAAATTTTGATTACTTTTAAAATTATAGTTATTTTTTAATTATCAATTATAAAAACGTTATTCATACTTTTGAAAGTGAAAAATAAAAAGGAGGAGGGAGGAAAACATCTAGTTTGGAAAATGGGAAAAGAGTAAAGATGGTCAAAATGAGAACAGGGAAAATAGAAATTGGAAATGGACATGTCACACATAAAGCCATACCTACCAAAACACATAGAGACACACACTATATATTATATTGTCCTATACTCCTCCTTAACAATAACACCCAATTGCCAACTTCACAGACTCGCCTTTCTGGGGGGAAAATTCTTTGTTCCTTTTTCAAGAATACGATTTCTTCTAAGCATATTAGCCCCCACCTCCTCCTTAGCACCATCTGTATCATCGTATCTTGATTTGTCAGTCAGTTTCTGGCGCATAAGAAACAGCATTTTTATGGCATCATTTAATGCATGATATGTTTTTCCATCTTCTTCTCCGCCAACTTTTCTTGGTATAAACTCAACACCCCTTTTTTCTTAGAGGAAAAAAAACACACACCCTTTTTATTATCTGCCCATTTAATCGAACCAAAAGGAAGAAAAGAAAAAGTGGGAAAGCAAGATTTGATTT
This sequence comes from Nicotiana obtusifolia, assembly GCA_002018475.1. Lineage (NCBI taxonomy): Eukaryota > Viridiplantae > Streptophyta > Magnoliopsida > Solanales > Solanaceae > Nicotiana > Nicotiana obtusifolia. Next base: position 80,326 of record MCJB01023090.1, on the reverse strand, counting down.
TTTTAAGCATCGTTTATTACTTAGGTGTCTTCACAAACCTATCCTTACATCGTTTTGCCTTATAAATAAGCGTAAGATCTCTTTTTTATTCTCTGTGTTCTGCATTTTCTGGTGTTGGTCTCTTTGTTCTTAACTGGATTTTGTTTTTCTTGTTTAAGTGAGTGCTGTTCAATTTCTTTTTCTGGGGTGTTCCATGTTTTCGATATGTTCTATGTAAAAGGGTTGATTCTGGGATTTTATGATCTGTTTTCTACTTTTATCTTTGGAAATTACGCATAAATGTTTGATTATGGGCACCCATTTTATTTAAGCCATGTCACATCTCATTAGTAGTTAGTTCCTAATCTTGAAGTAGATCTATTTTGATTGCTAATTATATTGGTAAGGTTTAACTATTGAATTTTTGGGTTTGTGCTCTATGTTTTTCCCTGTGCTTTTTCTTTCTATGTTTTCTTTCCCTCTGTTAGGTACTCCCTTTGATTCAACTTATGTCGCGTAGTTTGACTGAACACACTGCATAAACAAAAGAAACTTTTGTAACTCGTGATCCTAAATGTGCCATGAGATTTCGAACGGGCTAATAACGAAATAGTGCCACATAAAATGGGACGGAGAGAGTATATGTGATGATTTAAATTGCATTCGAATACTTAGAAACAAGAGAAAGGGAAATGATTATTGTTAGTATGTATAGTACATTCATTTTCATCTTGATGGTGGAACAATGTAGAAACACTCCCTGATAAGGAGTGCAAATTTTTTGGGTTAACTTGGACCTCTTCCTTGTAAGTAACGATGGGTATGAGCTTTGAAATGCTCATTAATTTTTTTACCATTACTCTCATTCTTAGTTCCTCTGTTCTTCTCTTTTCCCTGTGTAACTGTGTTGTACTTTCTTAATCCACCTTGACTAGTTGAAATGCTGCTGCTTTTGATTGGTCGAAGAAATTTCCTGTTGTATGAACTTTCATTGACAATTATGGTTTTTCTGATCTCAGAATGGCTGCAACAACAATTCACCAAGCAGTTGGGACTCTTCAGTCTTGTCAAAGTAATGGTAACTCTGGATTGTGTCCTGATTATGGGCATGTTTCGTTACGATTGGTGTCCAAGGGTTTCAAGGTTGATGTTGGATTGTTGAGAGGAGGAAGTTATGGTTCTAAAAAGAGAAGTACTTGTGTAATTCAAGCCTCTGCTTCTCAGGCTACAGTTTTTGATGCAGTTTCAGCAGCATCAAGTGCCAACAGCAGTGACTTCAAGAAAAAAACAAGTATGGCAGTTCATCTTTTGAGCTGTTATTTACAAAATAATCATAAGCACAGCACAAGACGAAAGTTTCTGTGATCATTTTTGTCATTTATCACATTGAATGAATACTTTTCCCCCTTCCCAGCAATGATTTTCATGGGATAAATTTTATGAAATATTAAGCTTCTACCGCAGCACTGCATCTAATAACCATCTTCCCCCATCCCCCTTCAGGTGAAGCTGCTTTAATCCTGATTAGGCACGGTGAGTCTATGTGGAATGAGAAGAACTTGTTCACTGGTTGTGTAGATGTGCCTTTAACCAAAAAGGGTGTGGAAGAGGCTGTTGAAGCTGGGAAAAGAATTAGCAATATACCTGTTGACATGATCTATACTTCTTCTTTGATTCGTGCGCAAATGACTGCGATGCTTGCCATGACCCAGCACCGCCGCAAGAAGGTAACTCTGTGGTTAAAGCTTGTAATATTTGGATTTTCCTTATGAAATGTTTGAGGGAGACTGTATCACAATAGAGGATAATATTGGAGAATTATGCGGTTGATTAGAGGCCTATTGCATTGGCTATACATGCTTCCGAATTGCAGTAGACTCCTAGTTTGGTTTTTTCCATCTTCTGTCAAGTGTTTGAGGCTCAGCCCATATTGGAAAATTAAAATAATATATCATTTCCATTGTCATGTCAATTTTAGGTGCCAACTATCATTCATGAAGAAAGTGAGCAAGCAGGAGTTTGGAGTCAGATTTTCAGTGAAGAGACCAACAAGCAATGCATTCCAGTTGTAACAGCTTGGCAATTAAATGAGAGAATGTAAAATATCTTCTCTTTTATATATATATATATATATATACATACATATATATATATTTATATATCAGTTTGATGGTTCTGATTTATGACTTTGCTATTTTGTAGGTATGGGGAATTACAAGGTCTTAACAAGCAGGAAACAGCTAATAGATACGGAAAGGAGCAGGTTCATGAGTGGCGTCGTAGCTATGATATTCCTCCTCCAAACGGAGAAAGTTTGGAAATGTGTGCTGAGAGAGCTGTTGCCTACTTTAAAGAGCACGTAAGCAGAAGCATATATTGATTCCAGGATATTATCAACCCTGTTTTAGGTTGTTGTGAAATGACATTGTAGCTGTAATCTTGCAGATTGAACCCCAATTGGCAGGTGGAAAAAATATAATGATCGCTGCCCATGGGAACTCATTGAGGTCCATCATTATGTATCTCGACAAGCTAACATCTCAAGAGGTGGAGTGTCAGACTTATAGGAATCTCTCTTTTTTGTCTGGTTCTGCTCAGAAACATTATGAACTGAAACTCTTCTTATCAGGTCATAAGTTTGGAACTTTCCACTGGAATTCCTATGCTTTACATTTTCAAGGAGGGAAGGTTTATTCGCAGAGGAAGTCCTGCAGCACCAACAGAGGCAGGGGTCTATGCTTATACCAAGGTATGGAACTTCTCAATATTATGTTTGAAGTTTTTTTAATTGTCTTTCTCAAGTATGTCCACACTCTTGTTTTCTCAGAAGGAAGTATGTCCACGTTCTTGTGTTACAAACAGTTAGATGATATTGCATTTCGGAAGAAACCTGATGCTCAACTGGTTAATTTGCTTGAAGGGGATGATGAGAAAAATAGCTTAGAGCATGCTCGGGAGTTTAGTGGGCATAACAATAGGGTTCCGACACAAAGTTTAACGTAAAACAATTTTCTAAGCAAGTATCAAGCTGTGTGCTCATATACTTAGATTCAGAAAATTGGGTTGTTGCTACCTTTTAAAAAGGCCAAGTGAGGGTACTTGCTTCTATACTTGAGAGTTACATTTATTTAAGCTCTCTGAGTGAGCATTTCTCATGTTTTCACCTCTCCATAGTTAATTGAGATAATCTTCAGTAGGGCGTAGAGTGCCCAAGCCCACCTTCTCTTGTTGCAGGTCCAGCCAGTACAAAAGAAACAAGCAGAAAAGAAAAAAAAGGAATGTAGTAAAAAGGAGTGCAAGTAGTCGTTACGTTTATTTACAAAACTGCAGTTTAGCATTTAGCTGATAACAGCCAACTGATGATCTTTTTGTGACGAAGTACTCCTTTCTTTTCCATAATTTCAGACCTTGGCTCAGTACAGACAAAAGCTAGATAATATGGTTCAGTAATGTGACAAGGTATGGCGATTTTCTGGTCTTCTTTTCTTTGAAACACCTGCTATGATTCTTGATGCTAATCGTTTCATGTTTTGCAGGAAATTGCTTCTAGGAGACATGTTTCTCATGCAGGAAGGAATTTTTTTTTTCGTCCCCCCTCCCTTTAAGTATAGTCTTCGAATAGGCCAAAGAAATCGGTTTTGTTTCCCCATATATGTTGTACTGTATGTGTTTATGTTGTGAATTGTAATGTAGATTATGTTGGTTTGATCAGTATGATACAGACAGAAATAAGACAGTGAACTGCAAGTGTTTTGTTCATCTATGCAGACAGCCCATATATACAATAGTTTTTTTTTTTTTGTTTCTCAGCTAGCTATGTGGATCCATTTGCACTATGCCAATTCTTTTTGTCTGGAATTCACCAAATAATGGCCACTTGGGAAAAGAAATTATACAAAATTGGGAGCTAGGAAAAAAGTTGAAACTTTTTCCAGGATAAGCTCATGATCATTGGTGAAATAGAAGCACAATATTCTGTGCAGCCTAGTTTGAAGGACTCCCAGCACCATTTAACATACCAATTGTTCCCTGCTTTGTAACACTGCATAAATTATCTCTTGCACTTATTTGTATCTATGCGCCCAGGGATTACTCGGGCTGCATTGACTGTACTAACACATTTTTAGCCGCAAAGTCATGGCTTGGCCTTCCCTACTACTGAATTCATGAATATCTTGGAAATGTTGTGTCTCAATGTATGTGACACTAGCTTTTGGATTGTTCTAATACGTTTGGTGTCGGTCTATTCTCATACAACTTCCAAGAATTTAATGTCATCGAACTATGCATATTGCCAAACTAATATTCCAACTTTACTTATAATCTTTTCTAACCACTATCACCATATATATGTCATTAACGTTTAACCTCCATGCGCACAAAAATAATGGAGGGAGTATATTCATCTCTAGCCTTAGACGTGGTGCTAACTTGAAGCAACTTATACTTTCCTATTTGCTTGATGTGGTTGCAGATTAGCTACTGAACTTTCCATAAAAGCAATTTGATGGCTAGAAAATAAACTAGCTTTTAATATTTAATCTGCTAAGGACTTTTTGAGCTGCTGAGGTTACAAGTCTGATCATAGAGGTAGCGTTCTTCAAGTACAGAAGGGCTTGGGGTAAAGCTATTTTCTCCACCTTTTCTTGTGTATTATGTCTCAAGGTTTCCCAGGTCGCATACTTCTTTTTTACTACTAAGCTATCCATACTGAACAAGTATATGCAGAACAAAACTATTAGTATAAAGAGGCAGAACCATTCATTTCATAACATATCATTCAGTACATCACCTGTATTAAAATGTTTTCTGCTGATAACTTTAGTTCTGAACCATTAATAAAATGGTTAATTTGCGCATGTTGTGAGTATTTAGTCAGCAATAAAGAAACAGTAAAAACTACAAAGCTGAAGAGATAACCCTCAGTTACACTGCTTTAATCTGTCAGCATTCTCATTTGTACTGTCAGTCCCAGGCAAAGTTTCTTCAATTGGTGATTCCTCTTCATCAACATCAAGAGAAAGTTTCTCTACTTTCTCATCTAAGGCATCAGAATCAGATTCTGAATTTGTTGGTTCTAAAGAGGGTTCAGTTGTCACAACAGTTGGTTGTGCACTTACTGCAGGATTATCGTCTTTCTTCCAGAAGGAAGACAGCTTTTTATCATCTTCTCTCATCCGCTCAGCATATTTATTGACATCAAAATCAGCCGTATCATCTCCGCCAAATGTAGACTCCAGCAGCCTCATATCAAACAGTTCTTCCATAATTTTCTTGCTGTTGGGGTCATCTGAGTACACAAAGTTGACCTTGCTGGCAGTTTTTGGGTCTAAAAAAGGCTTTGCGACCTGCACCATTTGGATAAATTAAAAGAATTGGTTACCAAATGGAGATGCTGCAAGTAAGCGGATGCATCATCTTAATATTTGAGAGAACTGAAGAGTCCAAAGGGTATCACTTGGAATAAAGCAAAAGTAACCTTAAGTCATACAACAACTTGGAATGCTTAAAATAGCACGCACATATCTTCGCTCTAGTTGTCACAACACCACCAAATTTTGGAGGAGGATAAGTAGTTACTCTTAAAATCCCACGTTCTGCTTTTTATTAGTCATCTATCAACAATTTCCGTTTGTCTGGTCTTTCTCCTATTCAGGTCTTTTATCGTTTTTCAATTTCGAAGTCTTTTTGTTCCTTCAGGCTTGATTCAATTGTCTGCCATGCCTTCTCTTTTCTCATATATGTTTTATGGCTCTCTTTGTTCCAATGTCTGTTCAGATTTCAGAAAAAGAAAAGCACATGATAACCTGATTGACAACGCCGTCCTCTTTTCTCCTTTCTCTAATCCATGCATTGCGATACATGAATTAAGTTTTCTGCTGCAGGCTCTATCCTTCAGAGTTCCAGTGACTTCTGCCGTTTGGGAAAACCATGGTTCTTACCAAAATGCATCAGCCATCTTACGTACGACTGAAGAAATCTGACTGAATTTCTAATAAAGGAAGTCATAGAACTATGCAATGCAAGACATGCAGAGACAAAATATTTTGAAGCCCCAGAAGGCAAAAGATAAGGCTCCTCTTTACAACACCTCGACTCAGTCTTTGCTATCAAAGCTAGTCCTAATCTGACATGATAACCATTAGCCAGCCCAAGTACTAGCAAATCATAGAACCAGAGTAAAGGACTAGGCCTAAAAAAGACTGATAGAGGAGATACTGAAAAGCAATACAGCTCATATAACAATTGCAAACATCAATCAACAATGCCGTCTGTGATGCAGTTCCCATGACTATCCCATGCATGAATTTTTTCTTTGGCTTTTATTTGACACTGTGCCCTCACACTGCTGGCGTCTTAAGATACCCAAAAGAAAAAATCCTTTTATCTGGTATCAGGAAACCTCTTATTTTCAAGTAGTTCCTTAACTTCAATATTAACATTGGAGATCACAGTCATGCCACTGATTATAATTAGTGTTGATGCAGTCACAATATAAAAAGTAGAATCCTGTTTCAAAACATGTACAAAATTAACAACTGCTAATTTAAACAAGTTTGAGGGCAAATTACCTTCCAAAATGGTTCAAAAATTTTGGGTGCATCATATAAAATAGCTATCCCCAGCCTTTCAGGATAATGCTCTTGCAAAACATGAGCTGTTTCTTTTGTCACCTTGATTGAGATATGTGACATATTGAATCCATGGAAATCAATCAACCAGACCATCTGTTCCTGGCCTTCTGGGAGATTTACAACAGCATTTTCCATGCAATACACTAAATACTTGATTTGTCCTTTAACAGACTTAGTGTTCTGCAAGGAGAGATTCAAAATGTTTATATCAAGCTTGTCTTAGTTCCTTGTGGCCAAACATTAATCAGTATAACTTATGAAATCCAGTTTCTGAAACTTTTTGTTTTTGTTGCTGATAGATGAGGAAATATATATAATCAATATGAATCGCTTCATGAAATAAAGCTAACATAAAGAACACAAAAGAATGATAAAGACACTGTAGCTTTGAGGCCTATTACATAGATACTTTATCTGCCTTGATGTATCTGTGCCAAAGTGGTGTAACATTATATGAGTACATGAAAATTCTTCATAGTACATTAAAAAATTAGCGAAAACTACATCGACCCATATCAACTACTCACACACACACACACCCATATCAATCACGTATCAATAAAAGTAAATGACTCCACATACTTAGCTGAGGTTTAAATGGTTTAAGAAAGTTCATTTTCCTTGCAATTCTTTTTCCAATAACCAATTGTATAAAAAAATCATAAGCCATATGATTGTATCACACAAGTTAAAGAAAAAGCAAAACTGAACCTGCCTGGCATCGAGGTCTCATGACAAGAACTGTCCTCCCATGCTTGTCTGTATAGTTGGACCTATAAATTTTGCCTGTTTCTGCTTCACTGGCCACATCATCCTGTATCAAGGTAACACTTTTAGAAAAGAATTAGAAAAATTGCAAGAAACCATAGATATGATACTATTATCAACAAAATCAGCACAGATACTATTATCATGCTTCAACATTGCAGATTCAGGCTGAGGCGATGCACAAAACAAGCTATCCAAGAAAATTATGAAGCAAATCATGCCGAAGATCTAAACCATTGAGTAATTAAGATCCATAAAGCTCAAAAGAAATTGATTTTAACAATAAAGACATCATTCTCTCCCCCACAGATGAGAAAAACAATAAGAAAAGGAAAGAGAGACCCCCAAACCAAAAAAGAAAAAGGAGGTTCCAGAAGTTCATCAAGAAATAAGTGCCAAACAAGCATCCAGACACTTTATTAAGATGGAGAAGGGTTCTGTAAAAGTACCCAGCGAATTTCTTCAGGCTTGTATTCCGATCTCCATTTAAGGGTCGTTTTAAGCATCTTAGCTGCCTTCTTCACGTTCCAGCTTCTAGCCTTTAAATATCTTGAAATGGATGCATCAGAACAATAAAGAGCCAATTTACCTGAAAGTGGCCCAATCAACTTTCTCATCTCATTGATCTGCTAGAAATAAAGTACTGTTAATCAGCGCAGCCCAGTTTAAAACCATGAGAGAAATATAAAAAATGAGATACCTTGTTCTGTTCTTCTTCTGGTCTCAAAGAATTCTCAAAACCATTTGAAGTAGCCTTCGTTGAACCAGAACTCATAGTTTCAGGGAAGCTTACTGGCGTAATCAGTTAAAGTATACCACCACTCCACGCTGTAATGAAAATGACTATAAAGTAAAATTTTGCATGAATAGTGTGCAACTCTAACAAGAACACAGCCATAACCATGGGTCACAAAAGATCAACTCAAGTTGAGAGCTACAGAAAACAAAACCTCATAAATGCAGCAGGAAAATAGTCCAAATATTATCAGTGGCATGTATTTTAGATCTCTTTAAAATCAATAAATGAAAAACAAAATTAAAAAAGACTCGTAGAATTTGTTTGATTCAGGCAAGCCTTCATTGTAAAGGATAAAGGAGAAGAGAATCATTTCCCCTATTAGAGTGATGAATTTTTGCAAGACGTGAATATGAAACAAACACCTTCCACTAATAGCGACTATGTGAGGTTGCGAGATCTGAACATACGAAAACCTTGAATTTGTAACCATTTCAGGTATGTCATGAGTTGCACAAAGCATAAGTCACATTTAGAAAACACAACTAGGTCCTGTTTTGCCGTTTATAATGCTATTGAGAAACTAGCTACTTGCAACTTGGCATATTCAGGATAATTTATTGGGAACTATATAGTAGATGAGAGATTTTAGTCAGCTTTCACTGGTTCTTGGCAGTCATAGAGGGAGGGAATAGCCACCTAGCAGTGGCCAGTTCCAATCTTTGTATGACCTCATTATCATCTTTGATTAGTTATTTCATGCATGTAATACTCCTTTTTTCTTTTTTATAATGATGTACGTGTTACTCCTTACTATTACATCTTTTCATTTGTATCATTATGTTAGAGGTAAGCTGCCATTGAACTAGCTACGGAATCTGAATATTTTGAGTTTTTAGCTTTTAAACCAGCAAGCCATGTTAAAAGCATCACAAAGCCTCATTTTGTATCTTCATCATAATGTGCACAATATAGGATTCTAGCTCCTCTACCTGCACATTAGCACCCCAAAATGGAAGTCCCCAGCAGTTTGCAACCAAATCTTCCGATATTAGTATATTAGAATCCAAGGTCACAACTGATGACATATTCTAACTGGAGAAGCTTTGAGAAGGCAAAATGCATTGAATGCCTAACACGATTTTCCTGTTCATATTCCCTAGACTGTGCAACGGGCAAATGTAAGGACGAAAATATTGCCAATTGCTACCAAGTTTTTAGAGAAAAAAACTGCCTAAGGTATAACATAAACCTAGAGATTAATGGTTTTGGCTGCAAGACATCAGAAACAACATTTTAGAATCTCTCAAGAGTCTTCTTCATTTCTACTTTGTTATTAACGAAATAATAGTCATCATCCATTAAACAGATTTGCTCAAACATGAGTAGAAACTCTAGGAGAAGCTCCCACGTCTAAAGGTAGTACATTTTTCTAATGATGGTGGTGTCTGGGCCTTGTACGCACCTTGACCATTCCACAGGATACCTTCTATCCAGCACAGGTATCTGAGATGTAGTATTTGAAGTGCACATCATTATTTCTATTATTCTTATTTAAAGAAGAAAAAAAGCACCAGATTACCTTTCTCATATTCTTGGTATTGCCTGAGATTTACACGACCTAAGACCAAGCTAGTTTGGTCAACCCACACAGAGAAAAAATTATATGGAACTCAGTGATGAAAAAATTGCAATTGCTCAGACTTCCAGTATGCAGTGCAAACATCAACAATTGACCCATTTTTTTTGTACCCTATTTCTGGGGGTAACATAATAGTATATCCAATTGTCCAAATCATCAGACCAAATAGGTTCACTTGATTTTTGACCAATTTCTTCATGATTGCTAACAGTCAATAAGAAAGTCAATTCGTATAAGTTCAACTCATCATAGAAAATTAACAAATTCCACTCATGCAAACAAATCAAGAAACAGGTTATAGAAACATAATACAAACATAGTGGGCGCTCAAAAAAACAGCCAAGAAAATGAAAACCCAGAAGATGAATTGAGGAGTTGTTACCTGGGCGACTGTAAAGTTAAAGAGTTGGAAAATGCTAGAGGAGAAGTCGTCAAATCAAACGATGAAGAAGCAGGAGGGTCAACTGGAAGAAGGTTACTTTTTGCAGAGGTTACAGGTGGGATGCAACCTTGTTTATTAATTATAGTAGTGGGAATATCATACTAATAGAGATGTAGGAGTGAAAAAAATAATAATAATAATTAAAAAAATGGCGCACTCCAATCTGTAGATGACTTCAAAATGCCTCCTGCTGACCACTTGGCGACAATACGTCAATTTCTTTAACGGCTGTGGTATTATATAATATTATTACTTTAAATATAACGTTTGTTTTATATAATGGTAATTTGGTGTAGTCGCGCCACTAATTTAATTTTTTTTTATCTCTCCGCATGGTGGAAAATGATTTGAGCTACGGTAATCTGAAAATTTGAAAGTGAAAATAGATAGTTGACAAGTGCGTTGTTATAGGTTATTGCAATTACAAAGTAGATTTGTTTTTTGCAAAACTCTTTTGAAAAATATATATTCATAAGAAGTGTAACTTCAAGAAAAAAATTATGCAATATGTAAGAAAAGAAATCTATAAAACATTGTTAACAAAACGTATGAAGTGGCAAGATGCTAAAAGTGAGATTTTCAGATTTATAAGCTTTAGTATTGTCGGAGTTTTCTAGTGTTTTTGACCCTTTCATGTTGAAAGTTCTGAAACCCAATTTTAACATTGGAAAATATTCATCTCAAACTGGTCAAGTGATTGACAAGTAACAACAAAAATTATTACTCCATGTAAATTAAAAGCATAATTCGCGAAGATTTAAGAATAACTTCAATTACAATTGTAATTAGGAGTTTATTTAAGCTTCTTTCAAGCTCATTATCTCAAGCTTGTGATTCCAAGATACAAATGCCAATGAGATTTTGTTAAAGTGGAAAGGTTAAACTACCAAAGATCAAAATTTTTATTCTAATCTCCCTGAATGTAGATTAATTCTTTTTGTTTTTACTTCTCCTTTGATGTGGATACATGTAATTGTCTTGTTGTTATGTTGAATTAATATTAGTTAACTAGTAACCTCTCGATACAAGTTTTCCTATATAGGTGCATCGTTCAACTCAAAAATACAAAAATAATTCTAATAAACAAGTTGATGATGTCATATTATAGTGAAATTTTCTCGAAGCTTATTGAGAAATCAACTCGGTTACATAATTTTCCTCTTAACAACATAGAAATTAGTTACTAGGGCCTCAAGGGGTGTTAGTGCAATTGGTGGTTTAAGTAGTCAGTCATATTCACTGTTTGTTTTTCTAGCAGGTATACATAGAGTATACTTTATATATATATTATGCATAAATTATTACATACATTATATAGATCTACGAGCTACTTTTAGTTGGTCGTTGAGAAATCAACTTGGTTACTGAATTTTTCCCTTATCAACATAGAGAATTTAAGTAATCGGTCGTATTCATTATTTATTTTTTTGGTAGGTATACATAAAATATACGTTAATTATATAATTATATATATCATGTACATAGATTATTATAATATATATATATATATATATATATATATATATATATATATATATATATAAACTGTTTTTAGTTAGTGGTTGAATGGACAACTAAATAGATAAATTTTTCTTTTGAGTTGTTTGGACATTTCAAGCCCTATTATTGATTAATTAAAAGAGTGTCATTTTCCTAGGTGCTCAAATAATGCCAACTGACAAAGGCCAAGGCGACAAATAGAGGTGTTCGCATGGAAGGCAACAAAATGCTGGTCCCTTTTGACATGCCAACTCTCACAAGTCGCAAGGTTGTAGGTAGCCCCCAATCCCCACTCTTTTCACCCACATAGCATTCAAAGATTGAGGGTGTGTTTGGTACAAAGAAAACTATTTTCCGTGGAAAATAAGATTTTTTTTACTTATTTTTTGTTATTAATTTAGTTAAATAGCAATATATATATATATATATATAGTTTGAAAAATATATATAACTTAAGTGAACACCACAGGAGATGAAAGGGGAGGGGGTGGTAGGTCAGGTTTAGGAGCGAAGTGGCGTCACGAGGGTTGGGGTGGGG
>MCJB01023090.1:37799-68036 GCA_002018475.1 Nicotiana obtusifolia | reverse complement strand
GGTGGGGTTGTGTGGGAATTGGGGCTTGGAGTGGGGGTTGGGGGGGTTGGAGGGTGGGGAAGGTTAAAAGAAAATTTTTAAAAATATTTTTCCTCCCTTCAATGAATTGATGCGGAAAATATTTTTTAAAAAATTTAAGCCAATTAAATAATTTTCTGAAAATATTTTTCTTTATATCAAACACATTCTAAATATAAAATACATTAGTAAATTATTACTATGCAATTACAAAATTTAATATATTAAATATAATTCGAATCGAAAACAATCACAAAGCAGTTTCAGTCGCGCTTACTAAATATAAACTCATCTCACTTTAACTTCTTCCACCTTTTCATTTTTCATTAGTGAACGAATATGCGACCCTCACAAAGATCCGAATATATTTCTTTTCTTTTAAAAATTAGACCGATCTGTCCTAGAATGTTGCTACTGTTGGTGTTAACTTTAAAGTTTCTAAATGGATATACAGTCAAATATCTTTATAATAACATTGTTTGTTATGATATTTTTAGGTTTTTATACATATAATAAATGACTATCATACACCTATAACAGTATTGGACATCTAAATATTTCTGGCTCTTATAGAAAAAAATTCAAAAGATTTTTTTTTTTAATGTTACATATAAAAGTAAGAAATTATTTAGATTAAAAATCTTAAAAGATATACGTATTTCACTAATTAAATTTGAAGAAAGCTAATACATTATTAATAAATTCATAACTAAATATATAAAGATTTAAATTTTAAGGCACACATTTTAAAGCTACTAGAAAATTAAATTCTTTTAAGATTGATCAAAGAACTCTGAAAAAGATATGTGCAAATGTGCAAATTTTAAACGTTATACATGACAAAAACTTTGTCCAATAGATAAGATTGTATGTGCAAATCTTCACATATCAGACATTGTGCATGATAGAACCTTTTGTGCAATAAAATAAACATACACAAGCATATCTTTTAATTAAATTAAATAAAATCTATAATTATGGAAGTATGTAATAACATAATATTGTTTTTATTATAAGCAATGCACTAAAGTTTAAAAGATTTGATCAAATTAAAAGTTTTAGGTTTATTATTGGTAATCTTAAAAATTCTACATGATTATTATAGAGGGGTAATTTTATAAAGAGCGTACTGCTATAAAGATGGTTGCTGTTATTATGAGTAAAAAGATTATTATAAAGAAAAAAATATAATTTTTATAGTAAATAGTTGTTATATAGGGACGTTACTATTGAGTGGTATAACTGTGATCACTTTACGTTGTGCACGACTACTAGCAATTTTATGTTGAGAACCAAAAAGTACAGTGGAGTAATGAATGACTCTTCTACTATGTGCCTTCTTTGCATCTTCATATTGGTCAAAGTTATAATTAATTATTTATGTCATTTGAATTAACTTGGATGTTAGAAATCAGAAGCTAATCAGTTTTGGTAATAAGAATTACTCCTTTTTATTTTTACTTGTGCACTTTGGGCTTTACACGTCTGATGTGAAGATTTTGATTACTTATTAGCATCTTTTAGCTTTTGTTTTAGTCTAAAAGCATTGATTTGTGTTCCCGAAACTAATGAAATGTGCAAAATTACAGGAATGTTGGAAGTTGGACACCCGAGATAAAATCCGACTCAAAAAGGAGTAGTCTAAACACAAGGCAATAAAAGACACAGAAACTTTATAAAATGTGGTCCACAGAATTGTGTTTGCGGCCGCAAACAACGAAGGAAAACACAGCAGACTTTGTAGCAAATTGCGGACCGCACATAAATTGTGCGGCCACAAAAGAAGGGCTTGAGAAATGACAAAAAGACCATGTCTAGAGCTTCATGGAATTGCAATCCGCACAAGATTTGTGCAGCCCCAGAAGACTGTCTTGCGGCCGCAATCATACTATTGCGGACCGCAAAAGAGTGCCTTGCGATCGCAGTGCTAAATCTGCGGACTATAGAAATATTATATCGCGGCCGCATTTCAGAATCGTGCGGCCTCAGAACCTCCCGAAGGTCATTTTTGTCCGAATATTTCTAGCCTTATATAAATGGACGAGTTTCACAAAATTAGGTTAAGTTTTGACATCAGGAAGTTCTGTAGCCTTTTTCTTTGCATCTTTTGGAAGTTTTCTTTATTTTGGTGTAATTTACATTAGATTTTATCATTTTAAGTTTACATTATGAGTTTTATTAATCTTTCTTCTTCTTTTTCTTCAAACCCAAGCATGAGTAGCTAGATTATTTTTTACTAGGGTTGTGACCCAACCCTAGTGTGTTAGCCTTATGGGTAATTAAATTAGTGCTTGTTTATGATTGGATGTTTATTATTTAGTCTAGTTCATGCTCAAATAGGCATGAACTAATGTTTGCAACCATTAATTTCACAAATTAAACTATGAACTAGGCTAAATAATAAATACTCAATCATAAACAAGCACTAATTTAATTACCCATAAGGCTAATACACTAGGGTTGGATCACAACCCTCGTAAAAAAATCTAGCTACTCATGCTTGGGTTTGAAGAAAAAGAAGAAAGATTAATTAAACTCATAATGTAAACTTAAAATAATAAAATCTAATGTAAATTACACCAAAATAAAAGAAAACTTCTAAAAGAAGCAAAAAAAACAGCTACAGAACTTCTTGATGTCAAAACTTAACCTAATTTTGTGAAACTCGTCTATTATACAAAGCTGGAAATTTCAGATAAAAACGCCTTTTGGGAGGTTCTGCGGCCGCACAATTCCATGTGCGGTCTGCACAATATTTCTACGGTCCGCATTTAGCACTGTGGCCGCAAGGCACTCTTCTGTGGTCCGCAATAGCATGATTGCGGCAGCAAGACAGTCTTCTGCGGCCACACTAATCTTGTGCGGACCGCAATTCCATGAAGCTCTAGACACGGTCTTTCTGTCATCTCTCTGATCTTGGTCTCAAGCCCTTCTTTTGCGGCCGCACAATTCTTATGCGGTCCACAATTTGCTAAAAAGTCTGTTGAGTTTTCCTTCGTTGTTCGCGCCCGCAAACACAATTCTGTGGACCGCACTTTATAAGCTTTTGTGCCTTTTATTGCCTTGTGTTTAGACTACTCCTTTTTGAGTCGGGTTTCATCTCGGGAGTCCAACTTCCAACATTCCTGTAATTTTGCACGTTTCATTAGTTTAAGGAACACAAATGAATGCTTTTAGACGAAAACAAAAGCTAAAAAGGCACTAATAAGTAGTCAAAATCTCCACTTGTCAACTCCCTCAAACTTAAGTCTTTGCTTGTCCTCAAGCAAACAAAATAATTCCCACCTCCACAAGTTAAGGGTCATTTCAGCCAGTCAAAACTAAGCCATTGACACATCAGTTGGCACCAACAATTACCCACACTACTTATGTATTATCAACAAGGCGACAAGTTAAACATTCGATGCACATATAGTTCTAGTGTGACACTTGAGCATCAAGAGTTGACTTTACTCATCAAGGAAGCTCGCTCTCTCATGTAGGTCATTGTGAATCCCAAACTCCTCCTCCTCCTCTACTCTCTGTTTGCCTAGCTCACTTAAAAATTTTAGCACTCAGTCCAAAGATTTATGAAAGGTTCACTCATCTCTCTCAAGAGAATGTCGCAAGTACGGCTTCAAGTACCATAGGCTTACCCTCATGTAGATCGCCACTAATGTAAGCTCGCTAGGCTTGAAATCAAGTAGGGCTTTTTTCAGGATGTAATGAAGGATTTTGGATTAGGGTTGGATACACTATGGTTGAGTGGGTTTGCCTTTCCTTAAGCACTCCATCTTTTTATTCTCGGCTCATGCTTTGCCAATTCTTTGAGGCACTTTTTTTTCCTTGGGGAACTAGAGAGACTTAACATCACTCTTTTTTGATCATGACATTCATTTTCTCCCTCTTTGATTTCTCCATGTTTTGGATCATTACCTTTCTTCGAATCCCTTCAACTCTTCCACTTATTCACTTTTTTGCATTTTTATTTCTGTTCTTTTCTTTTCTTGCCCTTTCCTTCTCATTATTTTCTTTCTCTTTTTGTGCCTTGATACCTCTTTCAACTTCCTCGTCTCTCCCTCAAACTTACGTTTTTTCCAATTGTTTCACCAAAGTGTTAAGGAAAGGTCGGGTGCCAAAAGAGGGTCACGACAAAACAGGTAAAGGCTTGTAACATGGTTATCAAATGAGAAAGGCTCGAGGCTCAAATGGGTTGACTAGGGATAAAAATATTGGTAGGAAATGGAAAATTCAAACGGGCCAAGGAAAGCCTACAATCACTTTTCAAGCCAAGCAAAACTTAAGATTTCGCCTTGAAACACATTCAGGGCAAGTTCTAGACCTTTCGCACGGGTACTCGGACTAGCAACAAAACATCTCACCCGTCACGCAACTAGATTGTTAAATAGGATAGAGTCGAGGGCCCACAACGACCACATTCAAGATTGAAAATCATTATGGTTCGATTAAACCATTCGATGGTTGCCTAAGTCATCACAAGAGTCACAAAGCCACTAACTAGAGCTATTTCTTTCAAAAACCTTGTTTCTAACCATAAGCACGTAGCTAAGTATGTTGGTACCAAGTGAAGCATGTTTGACTCTTCGAGCATGACTTAATTAGGTCTTTTTATTCATTACTACTACTATTATTACTCCACACACAAAAACGGACCCAGTCCCTTAAGAAAGTTATCACGCCATCCATCGTTGGGAAGAGTCACCCTGTTCACACAAAAACTACCTTTGAAAAGAACCGTGACATTAATAAAATTAAAGGTTTATTATCTACTAAAACATAAAAAGAAGCTATTAAATCAAAAAGAAGCTACTAATTCAAAAAGAACCTACTTACTTAAACACTAACTAATAAAAAAACAAACATAAAGAAGCTACAAAGCAAAAACTATTGAAAGCCTAATGAATATACACAATTGGGTAAAAAGAGAAGATATATACATAATGAGAGATGAAGAAAGAATATATACAGAATAAGGAAAGGGAAGAAAAATAATGTCAAGTTATTACAAACCAATTATTCAGAATCATCAAATAAGATAAAAAAAACTCCACCCTCCTGAATAAAAATAAGCATTGTCCCCAATGCTTAACAAAATAAGAGTAAAGGAAGGGTAAGAGTGAAGAAAACTCCCTATGCCTCCACCAACATCCTTAGTTCCTACAGCAGTCCATGTCACAGGTTCCACCTCGGCTTTAAAGCCGGTGCCCATGCCTACTGCTCCACTCTCTACGCTATGAGTCTCCCAGACGTTGGCGAGCCTCGACAACTAGATACAAACAGCCACTGCAAAGCTATCTAACTTATCCAGTACTGTTGCAGCACAGTCTTCTATTCCGGCACCTCAAATGCTCCCATCACTGGAAGAAACATTGAAGAAGCGCCTAGATTTGATAAGTGGGGATTTTGACTACTTATTAGTACCTTTTAACTTTTGTTTTAGTCTAAACGTGTTGATTTGTGTTACCGAAACTAATGAAATGTGCAAAATTGCAAGAATGTTGGAAGTTGGACTCCCAAGATGAAACCCGACTCAAAAAGGAGTAGTCTAAACACAAGGCAATAAAAGGTACAAAAGCTTATAAATTATGGTCTGCAGAATTGTGTTTGCGGCCGCAAACAACGAAGGAAAACTCAACAGACTTTTTAGCAAATTGCGGACCGTACATGATTGTGTGGCTGCAAAAGAAGGGCTTGAGACCAAGATCAGAGAGATGGCAAAAAGACCAAGTTTAGAGCTTCATGGAATTGCGGTCTGCACAAGATTTGTGCGGCCACAGAAGACTGTCTTGTGGCCGCAATCATACTATTGTGGACCGTAGAAGAATGCCTTGCCGCCGTTGTGCTAAATGCGGACCGCAAAAATATTATCTTGCTGCCGCAGTTCAAAATTGTGCGGCCGCAGAATCCCAACTCCTGCCAGATGAAGAATTCTGCAGATTGCACATGGAATTGTGCAGCTGCAAAACCTCCGAAGGGCATTTTTGTCCGAAATTTTCAGCCTTGTATAAATAGACGAGTTTCATAAAATTAGGTTAATTTTTGACATCAGGAAGTACTGTATCCGTTTTACTTTGCCTCATTTGGAAGTTTTCTTTATTTTGGTGTAATTTACAAAATTTTAAGTTTACATTATGAGTTTAATTAATCTTTCTTCTTCTTTTTCTTCAAACCCAAGCATGAGTATCTAGATTTTTTTACTAGAGTAGTGACCCAACCCTAGTATGTTAGCCTTATGAGTAATTAAATTAGTGCTTATTTATGATTGGGTGTTTATATTTAGCTTAGTTCATGCTTTAATTTGTGGAATTAATAGTTGCAAACATTAATTCATGCCTATTTGACTTAGTCTTTACTTTAGGAAGAGAGATTAGTCTAGTAAAACTTGACTAACAAGGAATTGGGTTGACGAGCGCAAAACACACACTTAAATTGCGCTCGCTAGTCAAAGATAGTATAATGTAATATCGTATCCACAGGGATTGGAGTTAAACAGTATTATCGTAGTTTCTAGCTAGATTACTATCCAAGATGATCAACAATTTAGATTTATGTGGTTAATATTAAAATTAATTAAGAATCTAGAGCTAATTGACTAATGACAATCAAAGCAAGGCCTAAGCAAAGGAAGATATAAATGGGAGAAAATGGGGTTTTAATAAGATTGGTGCAAGATAATTGTCTAGGATTTAACTCTAGATAATTCACTTCTAATGTTTAAGTGAGCCTCTCAAATTCACTTATTTATCAGTACAATTGTTTAGTAGAAACTTCTCTCTTGATTAAGTCTCAACCTCTCAATATGAACCAATTTAAGCTCTATGAAGATATGCAAGAATGCGTAATAGATTGGTCTTTAGGAGGACCTCTCTCAATTATTCTCCTATCTAGGTTTAATCAATGATTCAACTAGCCTCTTTCGATTACTTATAAGAATCTATGAACTCAACCCACAATATAATGCAAAGATATCACAAGTTATGCCTCTTTCAATTACAAGAACAAGTGAATATAGATGCAATAATTAAATCTTCCAAAAACGATTCAAATACATAAAAATAGAGTTATAATCCACAAACAATCATCAATACCAAATCCATCAAAACCCAGTTGGATCTACTCCATAGACATGGAGAAGTTCTTCACAAATCTAACTAAAGTATAAGAAAACATAAATTCAATCCAAACTCGGATCTTGAGTGAGGAAGGAATGATGAAATCCTTGTGCTTGTGTTCTTCCAACTTCTCCTTATTCTCCTTGGCCTCCTTAGGTCAAAATTGTGTCAAAAGTCTTGCAAATGGTGTATTCTCGTGTATTTAAGCAATCCCCCAATAATCCCCGGACGAAATTACCATTTTTAGCGGAATTGGGAAGTCACTCTAACATTTTTGGGCTACTGCGCCGCATGCCGCGCCGCATTTGGGAAATTCCAGAACGTGCCAAAATATGATTTCTGGCCACTTTTTGCACTAGCGCCCCGTGCCCCACGGGGCAATAGTGCAAATTGTGGTCAGAAATGTGTTTTTCAAATTTTTGACATCCACACTTGATTTTCGACCCCCGAATGTGATCCCGACTTAATTGCTTGGGCTTCTACTCAGACTTCAAAGCTCTAAATAGATCGAATTAGCTCCACAACATCTACATAACTCGGAATCACTTTTACAAGGCATAAAACACACAACTAAGTGCAAAAACACTGCCAATTAAAGTTCAGCACAAGTAAAGTGCAGCGAATTAGAGTGTAATAAGCGACTAAACTACGGAATTATAGCCTACCATCATGGGTCAATCGAGAGATTGATTAACTCAATCAAAGGGTTCAACCTAGAGATAGTACTAATAACCCGACTTGAGCTTTTATCAACTGTATTGTGTGATATCCATTTGGTCTTGAGAAAGCCAAATTGGGCAAAATCATTCTCTGACCGAGAGATATTGAGTGGGTAATTGTTAGTTGATAGCTATAATACACCCCGATCAGCAAAATAAACATTAAGGTTTTTATCCTGTTAGGCAAACACCTAGGTGATAGTCATAGCCCTAGATTTTTTATCAATTTGAAAAGTATCAAAAATAATTATTCTCGTCTTATTTCTTTTTATTCTGCAAACTTTAGTGTAAAACTAGCAATAGAAACAAAACCTTTCTTGTGGAAGTGCAAATCAAGCTAATTCAACCATTAGAATATATGCCCCTAACTCCGATCTAGCTCCCTGTGGATTCGACCCCGACTCTTCGTTGGATTACTATAATTGCAATCAACCTTTTTATACCTTGTTTTGAGGTTTGCATTTGGATGCGATCAATTTTTTGCGCCGTTTCCGGGGAGCTAAAAATGGTGTTAGCTATATATTTGGGTGTGTTTTTAGAATACCTTTTTTCCTTCCGTGTTATTGACATGTTTGAGAAATCGTAGGTACAACCATAGCAAACGCTGAGCTCGAAAATATTGCTTTGGGGAATGTGGACATTGAGGATGGTCAAGTGGATGACGTTCCTCTAGAACCTCAAGCAAATAGAAGAGGCCGAGTGCCTCATGACAATGTACTCTTTCCACCCCCACCTCCACCACGAGCGACTCCACACTGGGTGTTTCCCAATGAAAGATATGCAAGTGCAATAGTCTCTCCCCGTATTAGGGCGGGCAACTTTCAACTTTCAAATAACCAATGTGATGCTCACTTTTCTGTAGCAACAAGGCTTCTTCACCGGTGCTCCAGGTCAAAATGCATATTGAAGGGGCTTGTGGACACGTTTTGGGGGAGTAAACAAATAAATGTCTCTAAGGATTAAGGCTAAGGCTTTTTCCCTTCTCTTTAGGGGGGAAAGCTTTAGATTGATTGGAACGTTTGCCGAATCATTCCATTCACACGTGGGATGAATTGGCAGAAAAGTTTATTTCTATGTACTTCTCTATGGGGCACATGGCTACACTTAGGGATGAGATTCTAGCATTCAAGCAAGAGCCCAATGAACCACTACACGAGATATGGGAGTGATATAGAACAATGGTTAAAGAATGTCCCAACAACGATATGACGAAGAACATAATTGAATAAATTTTCTATCGTGGGATCAACACAACCAACCAATGTGTAGTGAATTAACTTGCCGGTGGGAACTTCATGACTACGCCTTATGTAGAGGCGTGTGAGATCTTAGATGAAATGGTGGACACATCATCGGCATGGAAATCCCGGGCTAATATTCCACAAGGTGATCCCAATGTGATTCACCTCCATAAAGAGTTGCATGACTATGGGCAAGCCGTAGCCAAATTAACTACCACCATGAATCAACTAGAAAAGGCTCAACTTGAACAAGTGAAAAATCCTAGGCAAGTCAATGCCATGGAGGGAGTACACATGATGGTGAACAAACGGAAAATCAAGGGTCCACAACTGCAACAACGAGGGGACAATTTTGTGCAAGATGATAGTGGATTTGATCAAGACGTTTCTTACAATGAACAAGAGAGGAGGTGCAATATGTGAACAACTTTCAAGGCCAACAAAACAATTCCCAAGGCCCAAATCAACAACAAAGGCGACCTCGAAACAATCAAGGCAATTGGAATTCTAACAACTAAGGTAATTTGAATGGTGGAAATAATCAAGGGAACTGGCATAACAACAATAATGAAAGGAATTGGAATGTCAATAATCAAGGAAATTGGGGAGGTAACAACCTAGGCGGGTGGAATAATAATCAAGGCAATTGGGGGTCAGGTTTTCAGAGGCCCCAGATGTATCAACAACCGAACAATCCACCTCCTTATCTTTCCCATGGTCCTAGTTCTTCCAACAATGAAATGGGGCGTATTGAGAACATGTTCAAGCAAATGATGGACAAAAATGCCGATTCCTATGCCCAACTTGCCTCACACAAAATCTATCTGCAACTTAGAAGTTCAAATGGGAAAAATCTATCAAGCTCTAAATTCTCGTCCTAAGGGGCGCTACCAAGTGACACGGTGGTGAACCCAAAGGGTGGGAACAACACGGGGCATGCCATGGCCGTTACTACAAGAAGTGGAAGAGGTGAGAATGCACCCACATCTAGTCAAAGGCAACTTGTGGATGATGAGCAAGTGGTACAAGAAGAAGAGGTCCCGACCAAAGTGATGCAATCAAATGATGAAGTTCGGATTGATATTGGGATGACAATGTGGAAGAGACTCAAGAGGAGGTGAACCCGTCTAGGGATCACATTATTGACATACTGGAGCCGATAGTGCAAAAGTCTAAGGAACCATTGCATAAGCCTCCACTTTCATACCCTCAAAGGCTCGCCAAGAAAAATGGCGAGAATCAATTCAAAAAGTCATTGAAATGATGAAGAGTCTCTCGATCAATATGCTTGGTGACAAAGAAGCAGTCGATGAATTTTGAAACTATCAAAGTCACTCATCAAGTGAGTGCAATTGTGCATTCAATGGCTCCTAAGTTGGAAGATCCCAGTGCTTTCACAATCCCTTGTACCATTGGAAGTGCTGAGTTTGCTAAAGCTCTTTGTGATCTTGGGGTAAGTATCAATTTGATGTCCTATTCAATTTTCAAAACCTTGGGAATTAAGCAACCAAGACCCACCTGTATGAGATTGAAAATGGTCGATCGTACAATGAAGAGACCATTGGGAGTTACTGAAGATGTATTAGTTCGTGTGATAAATTCATTATTCCGGCAGATTTTGTCATTCTTGATTTTGAAGTGGATTATGAGTTTGCCGATTATATTGGAAGACCTTTACTTGCCACGAGGAAGGATCTTTGTGATGTGGAAGTTGGAGAACTCACTTTCCGAGTGGGTAATGAAAAAGTGGTATTCCACGTGTGCAAATCCATGCGGCAACCAAATAGCAACGAAGTGTGTTCTTTTGTGGACTTGGTGTTGTTGATGATAGAAACGCCATGATCAATGTGGGTGATATGTTGGAGTCCGTCTTGCTATGACGAGATGGATGGCTTCATGGAGTGTGTGAACTCTTTGCAATGAATGGGGTCGTACAACTATGCACCCCAGAAACTATCCTTGGATCTTGAAAATAGGAAAACTCCTCCTGCAAAGCCTTCCATTGAAAAGCCTCTTACCTTGGAGTTGAAGCCATTGCCTCCATATCTTCGGTATGAATTTCCTGGCTCTTGTTCTACTTTACCGATTATTCTTTCCTCGTGTTTGACTAAACTGCAGGTAGATTCTACATTGGCCGCGCTACATAAGAGGAAAAAGGCCATTAGGTGGACATTGGCGGATATTCGGGGAATAAGCCCCGCATTTTGCATGCACAAGATCAACTTGGAGGAAGACACCAAACCATCTATTGAACATCAAAGGAGAATAAATGAGGCTACGCAAACGGTTGTCAAAAAGGAGATCATCAAGTGGTTGCCGAGGTTGTCTACCCCATTTCCGATAGTTCATGGACTTCTCCGGTTTAATGTGTCCGAAAGAAGGGGGCATGATAGTGGCCATCAATGACAAGAATTATTTGATTCCTACAAGAACGGTGACCGGTTGGAGAGTGTGTATGGACTATTGAAAGCTCAACATAGTCACTAGGAAGGACCATTTTCCACTTCCCTTCCTTGACCAAATGCTTGATAGGTTGGCCGGCCGTGCTTTCTATTTTTTTCTAGATGGATATTCGGGCTACAAACAAATCCTTATTGCTCCGGAGGATCAAGAGAAAACAATCTTTACATGTCCCTATGGTACTTTCGCTTTCAAGCGGATGCTATTTGGGTTATGTAATGCACCAGCGACTTTTCAAAGGTGTATGATGGCTATCTTCACGGATATGGTGGAGGACTACCTTGAAGTTTTCATGAATGACTTCTCGGTGGTTGGGGATTCCTTTGATGATTGCTTGGCAAATTTAGATAAAGTATTGGCAAGATGTGAATAAATGAATTTGGTGCTAAATTGGGAGAGGTGTCATTTCTTGGTCGAGGTAGGCATTGTCCTTGGTCACAAGATCTCAAAGAATGGTATTGAAGTCGACAAGGCAAAGATTGAGGTGATTTCTAAACTTCCACCTCCAACTTCAGTGAAAGGTGCGTGGAGTTTATTAGGCCACGCAGGGTTTTACCAGCGCTTCATCAAGGATTTCTCTAAAGTGGTGAACCTTTTGTGCAAGATTTTAGAGAAAGATGCAAAGTTTCACTTCGGTGATGATTTCATGAGAGCCTTCGAATTGTTAAAGTTCAAATTGACAACGACTCCCATTATCACCGCTCCTAATTGGAGTATTCCTTTTGAGCTCATGTCCGATGCTAGTGATGTAGCAGTTGGGTCTGTGTTGGGGCAACGCATCAACAAGATTTTTCATCTGGTCTACTATGCTAGTAAGACCATGAATGGTGCCTAAGTCAACTATACCATTACGGAGAAAGAGCTCCTTGCCATTGTATTTGCAATTGAGAAGTTCCACCCGTACTTGATGGGTGAGAAAATTATTGTCCACACGGATCATGAGGCACTTTGCTATCTTATGAGCAAGAAAGATTCCAAAGATCGGTTGATGAGATGGGTGCTTTTGTTGCAAGACTTTGATATTGACATCCAAGATCGAAGAGGGAGCAAAAATCAAGTGGCAGACCACTTGTCTCGTTTAAAGGAGGAGGGGAGGCCGCACGATGGCCTTGAAATCAATGACTCCTTCCTCGATGAGAAACTCTTGGCTATTTCAATGAAGGAGGTGCCATGGTTCGCGGATCTAGCAAATTTCCTTGTGTGCAGAATTATCCCAAATGAGTTCTCTTCAAACAAAAAGAAAGAAGCTCAAACGGGATTGTCAAGATTATTATTGGGATGAACCATACCTTTTCCAGATTTGTACGGATGGGGTAATTAGAAGATGTGTACCGGAAGAAGAGCAAAGTGACATTCTTGGGGCTTGTCATTCTTCGCCATATGGTGGTCACCATGGTGGATCAATAACGGTGGCCAAAGTGCTAAGTTGCGGTTTTTATTGGCCCACTCTTTATAAACATGCAAGTGATGTGGTGAAAAAATGTGATGAATGTCAACGGGCCGATGGGATTTCGAAGAAGAATGAAATGCCTCTCACTACTATTTTGGAGATTGATATCTTTGACGTGTGGGGTATTGACTTCATAAGTCCTTTTGTGAGTTCTTGTGGAAACACCTACATCTTGGTCGCGGTTGATTATGTGTCTAAGTGGGTTGAGGCCATTGCTCTACCCAACAATGAAGCGAGAAGTGTGGTGGCGTTCTTGAAGAAGAATATTTTCACAAGGTTTGATACTCCGCGGGCTATCATAATCGATGGGGGGTCGTAGTTTTGCAACAAGGCTTTTGACACTTTACTTAGCAAGTATGGTATTACTCATAAAGTTACGACTCCCTATCATCCACAAGCTAGCGGTCAAGTGGAAGTCTCCAACCGGGAGATAAAGAGTATCTTGTCCAAAATAGTGAATACTAAAACGGACGGATTGGTCAAAGAAGCTTGATGATGCATTATGGGCTTATCGGACTGCTTTCAAAACTCATATCGGAATGTCTGGTTAGTGCTCAAAGCTTGTCATCTTCCAGTGAAAATTGAGCACAAAGCCGTGTGGGCTCTAAAGAAGTTGAATCTTGATTGGGATGTAGCCACTAACTTGAGGGATACTCATTTGAATGAATTGGATGAGTTCCGGTACCATGCTTATACAAGTTCGTCCTTATACAAAGAAAAGATGAAATATCTTCATGACAATTACATTTGGAACAAAGAGTTTGAGGTGGGTGATCTTGTATTGTTGTTCAACTCACGATTGAGGATGTTTCCCGGAAAGCTAAAGTCTAAATGGAGTAGTCCCTTTGAAATTGTGGGTGTGACACCTTTTGGTGCATTGGACTTGAAAAACAAAAACAATAAGGTATTCCGAGTCAATGGTCACCGGGTGAAGCACTATTCGGGAAACGTTGGTGATGGCTACGTCGTGGAGGTGATTCATTTCAAATGATGGTAATCTACGTCGTGCCGCGACATTAAATCAGGCGCTTCTTGGGAGGCAACCCACATGTGTTTTTCTTTTCTTTGTTTCTCTTGTAGTTAGGAGTTATTTTTGTGCTAGCTTGATTTGAAGTATGCTGCAGGGATGAGTGTGCTTTACATGAATTGTGCCCAGAAATCTAGTTAAGTGTGGAAAGAATTACGGTCCGCACAATTTTAGTTGCTGAAGCAAAAAGGTGCTCTGCGGCCGCACAATTAAATTGCGGAGCGCACAAATTAAAGGTGGAAAGTGAAAGATCTCTGAAGCTGGCCTGTCAGAAAAATGGCCGATCTGCGGTCGTAACACAAATTTTGCGGTCCGCAGCACAATCTGCGGCGGCAAACATAATTTTGCGGACCACAAAACAAAAGGGTGTTGAAGCCCCCATATAACAGAGTGCGGTCCGCATATGGAATTCTGCGGCCGCATTCACTTCTCTTTCCCTTGGCAAAAATCGTTAAGTATAAATCGAGAGGCTAGGGCATTGTTCCTCTTTTCCCTCTCTAAGCTCTTGCACCAATTTGAAGCTTCTTCTTAAATTATCTGCCCACACGCCTAGCAACTATTGGTCACTCATCTCTTGCCCTTTTTCATATCTAGTATGCTTCATAATCTTGTTAATATTTTTTAATTTTTATATTTTTAGTAAAAATTTAGACCATTTGTCTGTTGAATCTAACTGAAGAACCATGTGGGGTAAATCTGTAGTGGGTAGATCGGAAAATGCTCTAGGGGAATAGGTCAATAGATTTTCGTGCTTATATGTTGTTTACATGTCAAAATTGTGCAAAAATTGCAAGCCCTAGACAAACGTACTGCTTGTTCATCATTGTTTGAAATCTGCAACCGCACAAGAAATTGTGCGGTCCGCAGAAGATGAGTCTAGGGCATTCTTAGTTAAGCAAGTCTGCGGCCGCAAGGAAAAATATGTGGACCACATAATTTTCATTGCGACCGCACAACTATTATTTTATTGTCTTCAGAGAGTTGACAAATTAAAGACTCACATATGCGATCGCAAGACAATTTGTGCGGATTGCAGAAAACAGGTTGCGGCCGCTGAAGATCCAATTCTCTATTATCAGAGAGTTGGCATATCTATGGTATCTGAGTTGTGGCCACAATGAAAAATATGCAGACCGCAATCCTATTCTGCAGGCGCAAAAAAAGAATTGTGCGGTCCGCAAGGCCCATTATGCGGTCGCAATAAAAAAAATATGCGGACTGCAAATCCCTACCCTGCAAGCATGTTTCAATTGTGTCTCTCACTGTATCTTTTGGTGTGTCCTTACATTCATTCTTTATCTAAATTTGAATTACAACTAAGAATCGCCTTCGCTTGGTACAGAAAATGGTTCGATCTAGAGGCAGAGGCAACATTTCAAAAAAAAGGGGTGACCCTTCTCGGGTACGAGGGAAGAGACCCTTACCTAGTGCCCAACAGCAAAAAATCAGAAAGAAAACAGCAGTCGGCATAGAGAGAGGTGCAGACCTTTCCGAGACTAGTTCTTATGTCCCGTCCAGGGACGTATCAGACGGCAACTTAGCATCTGTACATGAGCAGCCGGTCGTCCAGTCAAGGCCGCCAGGGAAGTATCAGCTCAGGGATGAGCTGTCATCATCACATAGCACTTCCAAGGGTTCGGAGAATGCCAGTCAGGCTTCTGATCCTTCCACTACACCTGTCCCTCAAGCACCAAAGACATCAGTTCAGGACATCCTAGATAATGGGAGAGGGGGAGATGCTACTGTTATCGGCCTTGAAAGGTCGAAGAAGAAAGAGGTGTGGGAGGACCAGTTTGTCAGTTTGCCGCCTTCACTAGCTTCCGTGAACGGTCGCCAGTGAGGTCGCTCACTCTTGTGCGGTAGTTTTAGTTGAAAGATCTTGACAGATATAACCTTGTAGTTTTGAGGCAGTTTCAAGAATGCAAAGGGTGGATGCGGTTTACCCAGAGCGTGGTGGATTCAAAGGAGTACCTTGTCTAGGAATTCTACGCCAATGTGGCCCATATCAAGAAAAGAAAAAGGTGACTAAAGTGAGGAACCTCAAGGTGCGATTTGATCAGCACAGATTAAACACTTACTTGGGTTTTGATGATGTCGAGCCCATAGAGTACTTAGAGAAATGTGCACTTGGGGATGCAGCTCATCCTTGGCTAGGAGAGATTCTAGCAGCTCCTGGGCCGCCACCACTATGGATCACAGCAAGGGTTTCTTTTCACATGAGTACGCTAAGCTTTAAGGAAAAGGGGTGGCAAACCTTTGTATGCAGCAGACTAGACCCGTGCCAGAACGAGACATATCTTCCGGTCCCTCGAGCTGTTCTAGTAGCTTCCATCATGGCCGGGTACCCTATTAATGTGGGTGTCGTGATGTTGGCCAATATCTTTTTGGTCGCTCAACAAGTTGACAGATCCTACCCATATCCCAACACCATTACAGAGTATCTCACGGATGCGAGGGTAGAGCCAAGAGACTTTGATACAAAGGTGCAGGCGAAGAAACCGTTCTCATAGTACTCATTGATGGATGCACACAACCATAGCCGTGTACCATTACAGGCCAGTCTGATGAGCCATCGATGCTAGTTGTAGAGGCAGTTGATATTCTATCCACTTCGGCCGAGCCTTCATCTGGTGCCACAGCTATGCCTCCACCACCATCCTCAGTTCCTACAGCAGTCCCTGTCATAGGTTCCACCTCGGCTTTGAAGTTGGTGCCCATGCCTACTGCTCCACTCTCTGCATTGCGAGTCTCCTGGCGAGCCTCAACAACTGGATGCAGACAGTCACTGCAAAGCTGTCTGACTTATTCAGTACTGTTGTAACACAGTCTTCTATTCTGGCACCTCAAATGCCCCCATCATTGGAAGAAACATTAAAGAAGCTCCTAGAGAACCAGAACACAATCATGGCTACATTAGTGCAGCATGGGTCAGTGATCGAAGAGCTGGACAAGGAAGTAAAGAATATGAGAAAGTCTCAGGCCTCCAAGAAGTTAGTGGACAAGCTCCGGAGACAGGTTACCAAGCTTGCTGCAGCCAGAGACATCCCTTTTGACATGCTGATTGACCCACACTATCCAGGCTCAGATCCTACAGCACCTACAGCACCAGCTGGCCAGTCTGAGGAGCCGGACCTTGCTGCCGACACTATCGAGGCAGTGCGTCAGATGTTCACCAATCCAGTCACTCCCAGAATTGAGGATGATGAGATCCAGTTGGATGAGACTGAGGTGGGTGACGTTGCAGTGGACACAGAGGTGGTCGTGGAGGCATAGGGAGTTTTCTTCACTCTTACCCTTCCTTTACTCTTATTTTGTTTATTTGATCTTATTTGATGATTCTGAGACAATTGGTTTGTAATAACTTTACATTATTTTTCTTCTCTTTCCTTATTCTGTATATATTCTCTCTTCTTCTCTCATTATGTGTATATCTTCTCCTTATTCCTCATTGTGTATATTCGTTAGGGTTTCAATAGTTTTTGCTTTGTAGCTTCTTTATGTTTGTTTTCTTATTAGTTAGTGTTTAAGTGAGTAGCCTCTTTTTGAATTAGTAGCTTCTCTTGATTTAGTAACTTCTTTTTATGTTTTAGTAGATAATAAGCCTTTGATTTTCTTAATGTCACAGTTCTTTCCAAAGGTAGTTTTTGTGTGAACCGGGTGACTCTTCCCAACGATGGATGGTGTGACAACCTTCTAAAAGGACTGGGTTATTTTTTGTGTGTTGAGTAATAATAGTAGTAGTAATGAATAAAAAGACCTAATTAAGTCATGCTCGAAGAGTCAAACATGCTTCACTTGGTGCCAACACACTTAACTACATGCTTATGGTTAGAAACAAGTTTTTTGTAAGAAATAGCTCTAGTTAGTGACTTTGTGACTCTTGTGTTGACTTAGGCAATCATCGAGTGATTTAATCGAACCATTGTGATTTTCAATCTTGAATGTAGTCGTTGTGGACCCTCGACTCTATCCTCTTTAACAATCCAGTTGCGTGAGAGGTGAGATGTTTTGTTGCTAGTCCAAGTACCCGTGCGAAAGGTCTAGAACTTGCCCCGAATGTGTTTCAAGGCAAAATCTTAAGTTTTGCTTGACTTGAGAAGTGATTGTAGGCTTTCTTTAGCCCGTTTGAATTTTCCATTGCGTACCAGTGTTTTTATCCCTGGTCAACCCATTTGAGCCTCGAGCCTTTCTCATTTGATAACCATGTTACAAGTCTTTACCCGTTTTGTCGTGACCCTCTTTTGGCACCCAAGCTTTCCTTAACACTCTGGTGAAACAATTGGCAAAAAATATAAGTTTAGGGGAGAGACGAGGAACTTGAAAGAGGTATCAAGGCACAAAAAGAGAAAAAAATGATGAGAAGGAAAGGGCAAGAAAAGAAAAGAACAAAAAGAAAAATGCAAAAAAGTGAATAAGTGGAAGAGTTGAATGGATTCAAAGAAAGGTAATGATCCAAAACATGGAGAAATCAAAGAGGGAGAAAATGAATTTCATGATCAAGAAAGAGTGATGTTAAGTCTCTCTAGTTCCCCAAAAAAAGTAAGTCCTCAAAGAATTGGTAAAGCGTGAGCCGAGAATTAAAAAATAAAGTGCTTAAGGAAAGGCGAACCCACTCAACCATAGTGTATCCAACCCTAATCCAAAAGCCTTCATTACATCCCGAAAAAAGTCCTACTTGATTTCAAGCCGAGCGAGTTTACATTAGTGGCGATCTATATGAGGGCAAACCTATGGTACTTGAAGCCATACTTGCGATATTCTCTTGAAAGAGATGAGTGAAGATTTCATAAATCTTTGGACTGAGTGCTAAAATTCTTAAGTGAGCTAGGCAAACGGAGAGTAGAGGAGGGGAGTTTGGGATCCACAATGACCTACATGAAAGAGCGAGCTTCCTTGATGAGTAAAGTCAACTCTTGATGCTCAAGTGTCACAATAGAACTATATGTGCATAAAATGTTTAACTTGTCGCCTTGTTGATAATACATAAGTAGTGTGAGTAATTGTTGGTCCCAACTGATGTGTGAATGGCTCACTTTTGAATGGCTGAAATGACCCTTAACTTGTGGAGGTGGGAATTATTTTGTTTGCTTGAGGACAAACAAAGACTTAAATTTGGGGGAGTTGATAAGTGGAGATTTTGACTACTTATTAGAGCCTTTTTAGCTTTTGTTTTTGTCTAAAAGTATTAGTTTGTATTCCTGAAACTAATGAAATGTGTAAAATTGCAGGAATGTTAGAAGTTGGATTCCCCAGATGAAACCTGACTCAAAAAGAAATAGTCTAAACATAAGGCAATAAAAGGCATAGAAGCTTATAAAGTGCGGTCCACAGAATTGTGTTTGCGGCTGCAAACAACAAAGGAAAACTCAGCAGACTTTTTAGCAAATTGCAGACCACACATGAATTGTGCGGCCGCAAAAGAAGGGCTTGAGACCAAGATGAGAGGGATGAGAAAAAGATCAAGTCCAGAGCTTCATGGAATTGCGGTCCGCACAAGATTTGTGCGGCCACAGAAGACTATCTTGCAGCCACAATCATACTATTGCGAACCGTAAAAGAGTGCCTTGCGGCCGCAATGCTAAATGCGGACCGTAGAAATATTGTCTTGCGGCCGATGTTCTGAATTGTGCGGCCGCAGAATCCCAGCTCCTGCCAGATGAAGAATTCTGTGGACTACACATGGAATTGTGCGGGCGCAAAACCTCCCGAAGGGCATTTTTGTTCGAAATTTTCAGCCTTGTATAAATAGACGAGTTTCATAAAATTAGGTTAAGTTTTGACATCAGGAAGTTCTATAGCCTTTTTACTTTGCCTCTTTTGGAAGTTTTTTTTATTTTGGTGTAATTTACATTAGATTTTATAATTTTAAGTTTATATTATGAGTTTAATTAATATTTCTTCTTCTTTTTCTTCAAACGCAAGCATGAGTAGCTAGATTATTTTTTTACTAGGGTTGTGACTCAACCCTAGTGTGTTAGCCTTATGGGTAATTAAATTAGTGCTTTTTTATGATTGGGTATTTATTATTTAGCCTAGTTCTTTGCTTTAATTTGTGAAAATAATGGTTGCAAACATTAGTTCATGCCTATTTGACTTAGTCTTTACTTGAAAAAGAGAGACTTAGTCTAGGAAAACTTGGCTAACAAGGAATTGGGTCAATTAAGAAATTGATTAATCAAGTTAAAGGGCTCAACCTAGAGATAGTAATAACCCGACTTGATCTTTTATAAACTGTATTGTGTGTTACCCATTAGGTCTTGAGAAAGCCAAATTAGGCAAAACCATTCTCTGACCGAGAGGTATTGAGTGGGTAATTGAGAGTTAATAGCTATAATACACCCCAAACAAGCATTAAGGTTTTTATCCCATTAGGCAAACACCTAGGTGATGGTCACAACCCTAAGCTTTTTATCAATTTGAAAAACATCAAAAATAACTATTTTAGTCTTATTTCTTTATTCTGCAACTTTAGTGTAAAACTAGCAATAGAAACAAAACCTTTCTTGTGAAAGTGCAAATCAAGATAATTCAATTTCATGCATTAGAATATATACCTCTAACTCCCATCTAGCTCCATGTGGATTCGACCCCGACTCTTCGTTGGGTTACTATAATTGCAATCGACCGTTTCATACCTTGTTTTGAGGCTTGCATTTGGACGCGATCAACATCCCTTAAGAAACAATAAATAAAGTGCATAATTTTCCATGATACCCATATTAATTGGTGTATAGTTTTAATGGATTTTGAAAATGATTTGGAATGAGTAATTAATTCTAAGGTCAAAATAGAAAAAATAAATAATTTTTCTCTTGATATGCGAAAAGTGACAAGTAAAAATAAAAATTTATTTTTAAAATACTCGACAACTAAAAGTGAACGGAGGAAGTAATATAATGGCACCATAGGAATTTAATAAGGTTCTGTCCAAATACCTAACATCTAGGCATTACACTTGCAGTCGCCTAACCAAATTAATTACTTATATAAATGAGGTCTATGTAATTAATCAAAAAATGCATCTATGATTGTGGATTATTGGTGAATGAAGCTAACATGGACATGTATAACGAGAGTCAAAATCCGAGCAAAAAAATAAAAAAGTTAGTTGAATTTCTTCTTATCTAATTTAATCTGAAATTTGATGGACATAATTATTCGATATTTGTACCAGTGAGAAATAATAAATAACGGGTAAAATAGTTAATGTACACCCATCTAGTCCAAAAGCCACCATAAAGAAAATAGTTGATCAGTAATGCTAAAAACGTGTATGAATAATAACCTAAAAAAAAAAAGAAAATAGTTGATCAGTCATGCTAAAAACGTGTATGAATAATAACCTAAAAAAAAAAAGAAAATAGTTGATCAGTCATGCTAAAAACGTGTATGAATAATAACCAAAAAAAAAATGGGTAGGATGGCCCCCTTTTAGACTTGCTATGAGTATTTAACCACTCTTTGAAATGTATTAGATCAATAGCCACTTTTCATTAAAATAAGCTTGAAAAGACTATTCTGGCCTTTACCTAATTGCACTAAAATGCTCCCACATATGATAGAACGTTAACGTGACAACCGACAAAAACATATCAGCATGAAACAATTATGCAGCAGTCTCCCTCAAACCATATCAGTATTTCTAGATGCTCTTAAAACTAAACCCAAATTCAGTGGACTGCTCTAAAAAAATCAAACCCCAAAACCGATAGGTTTGGTTTATGCAGAACATGAAACGTCTTTGATTTCAGCTTCCTTCTTTTTCATGTAGCTCTCCTCATTTTTAAACTGAAATATTTCTTTTTCTTATTGAATGTTTGAACCTTCTGACTCCACTTTTTCCTCTTTATTTTCTCTCCCTTCTGTCCATATTGCCAAAAAGATCATTTTTCCGCTATTTAGAGAAAAATTTAGTAGTAACTCATAAAAAATATAGTTTCTTGTAATTGTCAATTAACCATATAAGAGTGCCTACAATACTCATCAATGTATATAGCTATAACACCAATGTAAACGCATCAAATTGCCAAAACTAATTCTTCCAGATTGAATTCAAGCGCCCACAATTATCTTTTGAAAAGTAAGAATAAAATAAATTCTTTTTTTTTTTTTGTCAAACCAAGTCCAAATGGAGCAGAAGAGACTTGTATTTTGGGGGTTTGGCATGGCATGACAATTAGGTCTAACAATTGACATAAAAAAGCCAACGTTTTAGGATTTGGCATATGATAGCCTAAAGTTATTCTCTCTCTTCTAATAGTTCAAACCACCATCCTAAAAATAACCCTCATCAAAATTATTTTACTTAAAAATAGCAAAAAATATTTTAAACCCTCTCTCTTCTCTCATAGCAACCATCATCCTAGAAATTAGGTTCCCCATTTCCTTTAGTAGCATCCGAAAAAACTCTCAAATAATTTTTAATTATTTTTTTAACTTTTTTTATCCATATGTCCAAATATATATAACACAATAACAATTATATTATTTGTATATAACAATTTATAACATAATAATGATGTGTATATCAAAAAAGTATATTAAAATTTTATTTTCCTTCTTTGTATAACACATTTCATGTTGAAATATCAAGTTCAAGACGACTCCATATGTGTATCCCTATTGTATCTCGTCTATATCTTTATGTACATTAGTGATATCTCATGTATATCATGTGTATCTGTGTGTATCCATGAAAATGTGTGTTATATATACGATATACAATGTTATATACACGGGCATCTATAAAAATATTTGTGTTGTATACATGATATACAAAGTGATATACATAGACGTCCTAAAACCTGTGTTTTATATACACTGATGTACATGATATACAACATGATATACACATATCACAGTTGGATTTTTAGATCTGATTTTTTTACCTGAAACCAGTCTAAATCACTTTTAATCTTGCTAAAATTTTGTATATAGCCTCATTTAGGTAATTTCAACCAATTTCAATCGCACTCACTCGTTCAATCCAGCCAAAAAAAAAAGAAGAGAGAAGAAAAACAAAGTTAAGATGTATTTTTTCTCTCTCAGTTTTTGCTTCTAATTTTCTCTGATATGAGATCAACCTTACATTTTCATCCAACTGATTTTTTTGCATAATTTACAAAAAATTTTGCTAAACTATGAGAGTGAAAGAGAAGAGATAGAAGAAGAAATACAAGGAGAGAAAGGGGGAGGGAAGCAGTGAACAAGAAGAGAAGTGAGGGGCGAAGGGAAGCAGGGGAGCAGACGGTTTAGTGTCAATTGTTTGAGAGGAAATATATAAGAGAGTAGTTTTTTAGGATTTTGCTATATAATGCCAATTGTTTGGGGTTGTCTTTGACAAACCTAATATAAGACTAAAAAATTATCAATTCCTCTTATGTGTTGTCACCTGGTGCCATATTACCTTATATTTTTTGTGTTTCCTCATTTAAACAGTTGTCACCTGGTGCCATATTACCTTGTATTTTGTGTTTCCTCATTTAAACAGCAGTCACATATAGACCGTTAATGTCATGAACGAACAAACCCCTAAGTTTTAGTGTATGAAAAGTCTTTAACTGTTATGATTAAATCCAACCCAAAAAAATCAATAAATCACCATAAGATTCCGAAACAGATAAAAGAGAACAATTTTAGAAGATAAGAAAGAAGCATAAAAAGTAAAATCGGTATTCGATTATTCATAAAGTAATCGTCATATCCGATTCGCGTGTTTGGCCAAGATTAGTAGTGACATTAATGCTAACCAAAATTATAGCGCCATTATTAATATTGGCTGCCGTCAATTTTTAAAATCGTACTGTCATACATTCAATCTGTTATATACTAGTTTTGGTGCTTTTCTTAAAAAATCTTAAACCAAACTAGGAATAGTTTTAGCAAACATTAAACATTTCTACTGCTAAATAGAAGTATTAGCAATGTCAGTTTAGAGTTATTACATGAATTCAAGAGCAATTATTAGTGAATTTTGCAGAAAATGCTAGTACTTGAAAGAATTTAACCAAAGGGCCCATCCTACTTTCTTAGTATCACTGATAAATGTGATTAATTGGGAGTATAATCGAAAACCTGGACTATTTTAAATACAGACAAAAATTAATCTGGAGATAAAAAATTCGGTATTTTTTTCTCTTGAGCACTTAATCCTACAGTGACCTTGTATAGATGAAGAGACAGCTGTTACACAATCTGCACAGCTTAGTCGTATTTAAAATACTTATATTAATGTTATTCAAGAGCTTTTAGCCTGTGTAGAAATCTGTTTCAGTAAAAAATAGTTGAAGACCTAATTTGTTTTAAAAGGCAAATTATTGGATGTCAGGAAAAAACAGTATGTCCCAAACTTCAACAATTTAATCTATAGTCCCACCGCACCTTAATACATACAAATTACAATTCAAAAATTCATTGATTGGCGACCTTTGAATTACAGGTTTAGCACTTCGGGCTAAACCTTTAAGGCTTACTAATCAAAGTGCGTTCCAACACAACCTTCTTTACAGCCCGCGGGAAGAATAGTACTGTTAGCGAAGAATGCACATACATTACCAACAAACATATCATTACAAGGTAGTGAACATACTAAGATAGATTGAGCATGGAGAACACAGCGAAAAGATGAAAAATGAACTTCAAAATTTCTTTTGGGAAGGGAAAAAATGTGAAGTTCTGCAACATCCCTAAGTATTAGACAACCTAATAAAAAGAATTGTGCTTTTGACAAGAATATGTACAGAACTACTCCAGGATCTGCCAAGGGCCTCCGTAGCAACATCTAGGAACCGAATAACAGCACTTCTCAGTCTATACGGCATCCTGATTTGTTTATCCGTAATGGTTCTGGAATTCACAGGCTACCATATCACCAGAGTTCCATGCTCAGCCTTAAATGAATTCAGTAACTTTCTGAAACAGTTTCCCCACACGGTCAGCTCAGTTCTCTTAATGCCCTGGGCTCATTCCATGGACTAGTTGTCTTGCTCAAATTCAGAACATGGCACAACTGCCGCCAGTGTCAGACATACTGCATAACAGAGCTCCAACTCTCTGGGGATAGTCTCGGTGGTAATATATCATTAACAGAGAAGCAACCAGTAAAGGGTTCTGACGAGAAGAATTCACATTTTTAAGCCACATATGGTTCTGTATCCAAGATAATTGGCTGGGATAAACTTTCTTCTCTGTCCCAATGGAGCTTTGATGACAAGCTGCTAAGTGCTGTGTTTGAAAAGCTCAAAGAAATGAGAATGCTGTACCTATATAGTCAAGAATTTCAAGTCATCATAAGTTTCAAACCAGTACCTTTATAATCTAACAGCAAAAGAACTTCAGCCACGACTGAGAGCCCCCATAGCTCAAAATCCCATGAAATTGTTAAATCTTCCAAGTACCACCATAATCAACCAGGATATCTCTCTGTTGTAACATAGCCTTCCATTCTCTTCATCAACAAGAATTCCCTTCCTCAAGCCATATTCTGCAAACAAGACCAGCTTGACCAGCTGCGTCATCAAGAGCTGTCCAAGCCAGGAGGAGCAAGTCTTTAGGAACAGAAATGCTTCCTTACTGCCTTTCCAGCATCACCAAGAAGTCCTTTCAATAAACCTTAGTTTGCACATACGATCAGCATGCATAGCTATGCCATCAAACAGTCTCCCAGCCAGGAGCAAGTCATAACATCAGGAACAAAAATGGTTGGTCCCCATGATGTATGGCACACATTCATGGACATCAGCTACAGATCTCTTCTCCCAATTCCAGCTGTATTTTGCCTCCTCTGTATGCCATATTGCCAGGAATCTCTAGATTTATCAGCAGAATGATCAAAATCATCCAATGAGTTCTCTTGTGATGGCTTGGAAGACCTATAACTCCCATTTCTTACATGTAATGCATTTGGCTTTTCATCATCTTCTGAAGGTGTTCCTGACCTAGACTCGATGTGTGTATCATATATTCTGTGCCGTAACCCAGATCTGAAACCTCTATTATTAGCCATCTTGGTTGGTGGAGGAGCATGAGAAGCTGCCCTGGGTAGCAGGAACTCCTTAGGCAAAGAATCCATGTCCATGTAACATTTTCTGGTTTTGGCATCGGCAATCAATGCAGCCCAATCTTCTGATTTCACCAGAGCATTGGCATTTCCCATTACCTGTTAAGAGAACAATAAAGGGTAAGTTATTATTAACTCGTACATAGCATCTTTGCACGTAGAGGATATGAATATAGAATTATGTGCATAAATGGAGACCGAAATAACATACCCAAAGAGCTCTTCTTGCACGAGTAAGAGCAACGTTCATTCTCCGTATATCTGCAACAAACCCTACCCCATGGTTTGAGGCACGCACACATGACATTATAATAACATCACGTTCTTGACCCTGGAAAGCATCCACAGTATTTATGTAGATGTCTTTTCCTTCTTCAGAATTTAAAACATCTGCGAACTCCCGTTGAAGGCATTTAAGTTGCAGCTTGTATGGAGTGATTATACCTACAGTAACTTTCCCAACACCAACAGATTTACAAGTTTTTTGAAGATGCTCATATATACGAAGACAGAACTGCGCTTCATGTGTATTCTGATATGAAACAGATCCACCTCTATGTGATTCCCGACCATGTGTAATGTCATAAAAGATGTACGGCTTTAGTAAAGGATCCTTGTAATAACTTTCGTCAGGCAGATTAGCAACACTTTCGCTATCTGTAAGGCGACCTTGATAAAAGTACCTAGATGGAAAATCCCTAATTTGAGGATGCATCCTGTACTGCACTGATAATAACATAGTTGGGCAGCCTGCTTGCTGAAACCTCTCAAAGAGACTTCTACTGTACATCAAAGTTCCAGCTGCTTTGCTGATAACAGTAGCAGGAAGCTGCTGCGGATCCCCAACAAGAACACACCGTGCTGCACCAAGAGAAAGAGGAGGAAGGACTGCTACTTCACTGGCTTGGGCTGCTTCGTCAATGACTACCATGTCAAAACCATGGGTGAGACGAGAGAACAATTTCCTCCCACTACTTGAGACAGTAGTGAAAACAATTTCAGCTTCATTGGCGAAACTAGCCTCCAGACTAGCACGAGCTTCTTCCATGTTGAAATTGTTACCACCACGGAACCTACTTTCCAAAATCAGAAGGCGGGACATCTCCACCAATATTTTATCTCTATTCTCAACCACTGCCGCAAGGTTCTGCAATAGAGAATCTCGGTTTTGGTCCCTAGCCATAAGAACATCAGGGTCAACTCCGACAGATCCCTGTGAACGACCAGCAGCAGCAGCAACCGTTAGTTCTCTTTGAAGACCAGCTATCTGCTGAGACAACTGAGCTTCACGAGCTCTCAACTGGTGCATCCACCCATAAACTTCATCACGACTCTTCATCAAAAGCTGTTCAGTTCTCCGCTCCACAGAGACTGCTTGGGCAGCACGCGTTTGGGAATCCACCCCGACTCGTGCAACATCAGGCCGATAAATTTTCATCTCCCCATCGATGAATCCACGATCAAGAACACGTGCAAGAAGCTCGTCGGTTGCAGCATTTGAAGGAGCGCAGACAAGCATTCTAGGTTTTGGGCATAGCTTTGGGAGGGTTCTGAAGAGATTCTGGTCCATGCTTAGCAGGACTTCATCAATGGATCCAGTAGCAACATTATCTGAGTTACTCTCATTATTCTGCTTATAGCTTTCAGGAGCAAGTTTCTTGAGCAATGCTGTGTAATAGTGCTGATACTGAACAAGATGAATGACGTTCAGCATTCCCCACACGGTGTGTGTTTTACCTGTACCAGGTGGCCCTTGAACTAGAGTAAAAGGCCATGGATCTTGCCTCTTTGTCATACCATTAGTTCCAGCAGCTGTATGTGTTGCAGCCCATTGGATTGCTCCTAGCTGCGGTCCATTGAATGTCCTGTGCAAGTGGTCAACAAAGTTTGGAGTAAAGCAGTCAGGCATTGCAGGTGTCTGCTCTTCATATTTAGGGAAGTGCTCTGGACTTGGCTGAAGAATTGCATTTTGCATCTGCACAATAGACCATAGTTCTTTATTTAAACAGATAGCAGAAAAGCATTCTGGGCAAGAGCTAGGTTTAGATATAACCTGCAGATTAAGACGCCGAAATGCATGTAAAGCAACATATTCTCGTTGGGTCGTTGCTAGAGAACCCAGAACAGTCAGAAACCAGATGCCTCTTGGTTGTAGTTTTCGCAGTATGTGATCACTATCAATATTGCTGAAAGAACAAGTACCAAGATGTTAGCTCATTATTCAAGGAAGGTGAAGCAGTTAAAAGTCTAATCACTAACCTGTTAGTGTCAATCGGATCTCCAACATAGAAGTGCAGGATGGCTCCAGTAGCATCTCGAGTATCAATCGGTATGTGTCGTCTCACAGTACCGGCCACACGACCAGTTATTTCAGGCTGCTCATCATCCCCAAATGTTGAGGTTCCGCTTCTCCGTGATCGGACTGCTTTGTCGATACAAAGTTTAGAAGTTATACTAAAATTAAGAAGAAAATTAAACACAGGAAATTTGACATACACTCCAACAAAACGTTATAATACCAACCTGACCCAGGACGTGGAGTTGAGAGAACTGCAACATCTCCCTCTTTGAATGACCACTTCCACTCACATTCTGGAATAAGGATTACATCGTACCATCCTGTGGAGAGGAAAATGCAGTGCCGATCAGATAGGTAGGAAAAGAAATCAAGCTAGGCCGACCACAGATTCCCCACTCTTTCAATTTCTCTTTTGTGTGTGTGTTTTATTTCATTCGGAGGGAGCCGTTCTAACCTATATGTATGGACCAAACAAACACTTATGTTATCCTAGATACAGTAAAATCTTGTCTCGCTTGATACTCAGGGAAACTAGGAAATCCTAGAGATTGAAATGAGCGAAGATGCGACATTAAAAAAGTTGAATAGCTTCCCAAAAATGGATTTGGTATAATAAAAAGAAGTTGTCCCTATATCCGAGTCAAAGAATAAAACAAAATAAACGTATAAAATACCTCTTTCTCGCCGTTCAATGTTTCTAACATGGACCTTCACATGGGTTCCTGATTCACCCATCTCCTCCCAAGTACTGTACAGCTGCGCCCGGCATTCCTCAAAGAGCAAAGGTTCAAACACCTTAACATACTCTTCCTCAGATTCAAAGTGACCAGGAACACACTGAAGCTCCGTTTCATCTGACACGAAGAGAAGTTCACTCCTCAATAATGCACCATATGAACGCACTTCATGCACCACAACACTTTTGACGCAAGGCAAATAAGAAATTGAAAAAAGAAATTAGAAATTCAAGGAGCTGTACAATGCTAGTCGCTACTAACATGCCTAATACGGCACTTCAGAGAAGCAAATCAGAGCACCTTTAAAAAAAACCAACACGAAAATGTTTTCAGTGCTTTCTCCTGATACATGTGAACAGGTTAGCCATGGAGACCATGAAAAATACACTAATAATCATATAATTAACTTTGAAATGACAAAAAATTCTTCCATCCCACAAGCTATCCTGATGATTGAGATGCCAACCAGATGAAGCTAGAGGATCCCCTTTGGTATGCATGGGCCTGGGTAATATAAAGGGAACAAACACCACCACTCAATAAACTAAAACAGTAAATCCTGCCTCACGAAGCATTCCATAAAACCGGATGCTATCTATAGGCCACTATAGCAACCTAGAAGAAAGTGGCAGTACAAAGCATATATCATTTAATAAACCTTCATAGAGAAACTCAAATATCATACAAGAGAGAGCGAGATGTGACAATGTGCAGCTGATGTGTGGTCCGGACACTCAGATTCTCAGAAAAATGAAAAATACAACATAAAAGAATTTTAAAGGATTAACCAATTCTTGAATGACCACCTGAGCAAGAACAAATACTTGCTTCTTTGAAGTAAATCCTAAAAGAAATGGGTTTCATATTATCTGACGACATGCTCATTATGACAGAGCACAGAAAAAGTGAGAAATCTGCACATCACTCACTTTAACAATATTCTAGGGAAATACAAGTTTTGATCCTTGATCTCTAACAAGAGAAATAACTAAACATCTATGACAACATCAATGCTTATCTACCATATCACTATCCTTACTAGGCACGGTAAGACCAATGCTCTCTATTAAAACCTAATTTGGAGCCTTTCTCCAATTAGAAAACTGGATATATCCC
>MCJB01023090.1:9620-37682 GCA_002018475.1 Nicotiana obtusifolia | reverse complement strand
CCCCACCCCAACAAAACAAAACCAAAAAGAATCATCAGGGAAAGGTTCATAAGATATGTCACATTGCTTAAAAGCACAGAAAAGAATAAAAAGTTCGAGACAGAAAAAACTAATGAAGCAGTACTATCAGCAACAGTCGCAATAATAACAACAATGATGAGAATAATAATATAAGTGGAACTGGACAATACCTGGATGTTGCCAAAACTTCTCGTTCGTCACCTCCCGGATAAGGCGTTCTACAGATGTATCTTGGGACTGGCTACTTACTATAGGTTGCTTCTTGGACGGAGGTTTTTTGGCTCCCAATTTTGGATCCATGGAACTTTGACTGGTCAGAGCAGGCTTCCTACCAGGGACCTGCGAATTTCTACCTTGTCTCAGATCTGTGGGATGTTTCGAAGAACTCGGTCTAGGCATAGGTGATGTTTGAGCCTCAGACATGAGGTCGATCGAACTATTCATCCGTCTTGGACGACCTAGAGGTGCTAGGTTCACATCAGCACTTGATTCAGATTTGGAATCAATAGATTCCATAGGACAGTTGCTTTCA
This sequence comes from Nicotiana obtusifolia, assembly GCA_002018475.1. Taxonomy (NCBI): domain Eukaryota; kingdom Viridiplantae; phylum Streptophyta; class Magnoliopsida; order Solanales; family Solanaceae; genus Nicotiana; species Nicotiana obtusifolia. The sequence goes on along the minus strand of MCJB01023090.1, from coordinate 37,129 downwards.
TTAGTTGATTCGTTTTGTTTTATATCTTTAACAAGTTGCTGACTGTGCTTTTCCCCATTCTTTTCAGCAGGCGGAGGAACAGTACGCGGCTCTTTCACAATACGAGTAACAGGTGCTGGAAAATTTTGCCGCCTCGTAGCACTTTTTATTGAACCTGCCTGCTTAACGTCTTCCAAATCAAGAAACATTGTCTGCCTACTGCGCTTCTTTCCCAGCATTGCTTCCTTTTGTTGGTCAATCTTAGGGCGCTTACCAAAATTGTTAGCACACTTTAAAGCATGAATTGCCTCAGCACCTCTAATCTCTCTATGCTTTGGCACCTGGCCAGAATCCTCCTGACCATCCATGGCAATATCAGCTTTATTACTGGTTTCAGAATTTCTGCTACTATTACTTTTCCTGTCATTTGTATCTGGATCTAATTCTAAAGAAGAAATATTGGAATTTTCACCATTCCGTTTCTCATTATCCTGAGAAGCATTATCGGCAGAGCGAACTTTATCACTATTATTCACCGGCTCAACTGCTGATTTCTCCTGCGTATCTTTATCAACATCAGTATTTGACTTATCATTGATGCCTAAATTTTTATATGCATCAGTTGAGCCCTCTGCATCAGACCATTCACCTTCTTCCTTCTCAGCCGTTTGCATATCGAGAGAGTTCAGATCTGGCTGGAGCACAGCCTTCAATACATGTTCCTGACTTGATTTAGAAAATGAAGCACCGCTGAAAGTTGAGGCCCCAGCACTCTTCTGTTCCTCAGGAGCTCTAGATGCCTCTGCACTTTTCGACCGTACAAAGGGCTGAAAACCTGAAACAGAAGAGGCATGGGAAAAAGCATGATTGTTTACTATCCCCGGAGGATCAACAGAGGATGCCAAAAACTCAGAAGTCTTGGTACTAGAAGAGGGGACTGCTCTCTGGGGCTGGAAACAGAGGACACCATCATTGTCCTGGTCATCCTCAGAAGGGGGTTCATTAAGATCAAACAACAGCCTTCCTTTAGAACCCATCTCCAATATAATTGCATATACACTGAATAAAAGGAGCTTATACCACCACGTCTCGCAAATTTTTAATTCTCACAGAGCTATGGGCAAATTTTCTAACCTCTTTATTTCCCACAGAACATTAAAAGCAAGAAATACTCTGCAATTTGGGGAAAGCAACAAACTTGATTAAAGGAAAAAAGTCACAGCATCAAACACTTTGGTTTGCAATCCAGCCAAGAACATTAGATTTACATCATCCTCGTCTAATTGGAATACTAAAAACATGAAGCAAATGAAATGCTTTAGTAGTGGTCAGCACTCACAGCTACAGCCGCAGTATCTAAATCAGGAACGTATAGCTACAGCCTGCATAATCAAATTAATATCTTAATCAGCAATTCTTCTTGCAGGAGAAAAAGGAAAATCAAAAGAAAAAAGTAAACATAAGCTCTGTGTTAAATTCTTAAATCTTATTGATGTTACATTATCACAAAGATTAACTGCATCAAAATCAACCAAATAATAAAGAAAACCCAATAGACACTGAAAATTCAACACCAAGCTCAAGCCCTGGATATAAACACCACGCTAGCGGGTAATACAGAGAAAAAGCAACTACAGGCCCTTCTAAAAAAAGGGCAGCTACAAGGCTAAGAAGACAGAAAAGCGGGTAATCGAGATCAATTACACAAATTCCATCGAAAGAAGTACGAGTTCTTCTCAAGATTATTACACACGTGACTTTTCATTTTAGTGAATTATCTATATCCAAATACATCAAAAAATGTATGTTAACATACTTTGATAGCACTACAAGATATCTATGACTTCGTAGATAAGATAAAACCATATTCCCCCAATAAAAACTATATCTAACAGACTTTATCCTCAACCTTTCACCTCTATTAATCGACCGCCCCACATCCACCGACCCACATCCACCGATGTAAACTCATCAAATAGCTCCAATAATACATAAACAGTCGTAGCTATCCATCCTCACACATTAATATATACAATTAAGCAATGGCATAAAATAGTTACCCACTACAGCAGAATATAAATGATGCATCAAAAACAAATCCAACCAATGTGACAAAACAGCACACAGTACACAAAAAAATAAATACATAATAATACAGCTAACAACTAATGACGCAACTAAATCACCCCTAGCACCCCTTTTAGATTAGTACCAGATTGACCCTCTACCAGAGATTCTCCAAAAGAAGCCATCAAATAAGCCAATCTTTACAAATTCCCAATTAGTTAGGGTTTCCAAGAATCTAACAACCAATCAAAAAACTTATTATACAAATTAATTAATATTACCCATTAGTCAATTTACCAAAGAAATTCCCAAATTCATCATATTCATTCAACCACAGATCAAAACCAATATAGTCTCTACTTCGATCTATTTTTATTTACTTTATTATTTAATTATTAATCAAATTGTGTGGAGAGAGAAAGAGTGTGTGTGTGTGTGAGAGAGAGAGAGAGAGAAAGAGAGAGCGGAGAGAGAGGGGAAAAGTACCTCAAAACAGCACCACGAAATCTAGAAAGAGTCAAAGAAGGAAAAAAAACAATTAAAATAATAAACAAATTTTAAATAATAGAATAATAATAAATAAATTTCTCTTAAGTTTTCTGTAGTTGGTGGTGTGCTTTGTATTTGTAGAGAGAGCTGTCGAGAGAGACAGAGTTTTAGAGAGAGAGAGGAGAGAAAACGAATGCAAGTGAAAAAAGAAGAGTGGGGAGGGGGCTATTTATAGGAAAATACAAGGGCCCATGTGCCCGGCCGGACTTAACGCCGATCACCGTTATTTTAAATTCCCGGCTAATACTTAATCTGACGGCGTCACTTTTTTTATTTTAAAAATACCTATTAGATGCACGCAATTACCCTTCAATTTTAGCTTATTTACGTTAGTTGAATGACGAGAATGCGAGACTGGAGAGCGGAGCTTTGAGGTAAAGGGTGGAGGGTAAAAATGACATTTAACGGCTTTTGCATGATGATCTGTCTAGATCCGTTAAACAGGCGTATATGTAACGAGACTCATGTTCAAATTTTGATTTTTATTGGCCTTTAACAAAAAAAGAAAAGAAACGATCAGTTTTGTCTTTGTAGTGAGTTTCCTTTGGGATCAGTTTTTTGGCTTCCTTTGATCTTTTCTTTTCCTTTATAGGTATAGGTATAGGTATGTTATTAACTAGATTAATAAAAAACGACTAAATTTTCCTTGAGAACATAGGTAACATCTTTAAGAATTGGGATAATATGGTTGGATAATTTTGGAAAAATTATGATGGGATAGTTTGGTAGAGTTGGAAAAAGCTCATGGGATTTTCTTACTTTCCACTCATCAATATATCAGTACTATATTGGCAGAGTAATTGTGGACACATGACGTTGTTGTTTTAATTTTATGCATTCATCGTCTAAATATTGCACACACTTCCTGTAATTCCATCTGCTCTCACATCATATAATTTTATATATTTTTCATATCCTAATCTAGTTGTGTATATGCAATTTTTTCCGATGACTTGATTAAGCAAATATGTTTATATAGTTTGTGCTTTAACCTAAATGCTTAAAATCTAAAAGGTACAAACACGGTTTAAATTCCCTTCATAAATGAAGTTGTAAGTAATCTTAAGTTAGAATTTTTTTGCTTGTCTGTGTGTAATCTATATTCTATTCGATAGCTTAAATGCACCTAAAAAAGTTTGTCGCTTGTATCAAAGAATATCATTCCAAATTTTTCCTTGTGTTATTAATACGTCCATCGTTTAGCAAGGAAAAATACAAATTATCAATAAATTAATCCTTGAACTAAATTATATTTCGTGATAGCTACTTTCAAAATAGCTTCACAAAAAGATAAGCAAATTTAATAAATATATGATTCCTTTTGTTTAAAATTCTACAACATTCATCTTTTGGTATGTTATTAACTAGATTTACAAAAAAGGACTAAAGTTTCCTAGAGAAAATAGGTAAGATCTTTAAGAATTGAAAAATCTATCGAAAATTAAGATAATATTGTTGGAAATCCTAGAAAAAATAATGATGGAATAGTTATATATGTAGGGTGAAAAAAAACTCAAATATGCCTCTTCACCAAAACATTAGTGCATATTAATGGAGTTACTATGGACACATGTCGTTATTTTTATTTTTATTTTATGAGTTGATGATGTACCCATTTTACGCTCCCGGTGTAATAATTTGATGCTCTAATATAATATATATTCTCTTTTTTCATATTATAGTGTAGATGTCTATATACAAATTTATTTAGATGACACAATTATGTAAGTATATTTTATATTATTTGTACATAAGACGGAAATCCTAACTTTAACCTAAAAATTTAATATTGAAATGGCGTAAATAAGTTATGCCAACTTCTTTTCATAAATGAAGTTGTACGTAGTCTTGGGTCTAATTTTTTTTTTTTATTTATGCGTATATGCAAGCTATTTTTTGTCTGGTTGCTTAAACACACCTAAGAAAATTTATTGGCATTGTCCTTCTTAATTTTTTCCTTTTTTCTATTAACTAATATATATGAACGTGCGTTGCATATTAATAATGGCACGTGATTATCTAAATATTTATTTATATAAAAAAATAATAAAATTTATTAATGAGAGAAATTTTATGTATAATAATATAACAATCATCTAAATGTCGAAAATTACTATTACATTAGCATAATACATGATTTGAAAATAAAAGGACATTATCAAAACTTACACAAATGATCAATTTTGTCATGTTAGTTGGATAATTATGTATTATAGTTTAATGTGATGGTATCTTAACGAACACTTCTTTGTGGATAATATTTTTGGTGTATGTTTTCTCCTAATGCTTTGGTTGCTCTGTCTTAACCACAACTCTTGTTATCGATCTTGATATCCCTCTTGAAAGTGCAACATACAGTTGTTCGTGCAAGAAAATATATTGCGGTAAATATAGTCTAATATTTAGGATGTTTGTCCTTGTGCTTTACTTATTATATTTGCAAAACATAAATATACTAAATATTATTTTCACACAAGGTAAAAGGATATTCCTTAGTTTCGGAAGACGAAAGTTGAATTCAGGGATAAGAATATACTTAGAATCACATTGACCAGTATCTTAATTTTTGCATGTATGACGTTATTGTCAAAATTTCTATATACCATATGTGTGCCATTACATAAGCTATTCGGCGTATCTAAGTTTTTTGGTAGCATGATGAGCATAGTTTTCTTCAAAATCAACTTATATACATTGGAAGATCAATTTTAACTTAGTCTATTACATAAATGGTGACACTAACATACGTAAGAAATAATAAACTTGACGACAAACATGTATGGTAGAAGGCCCTTTGGTATTAAAGTATTTAAGTATTTTTCTTGGTAGTAATTATGGTATCATTTTCTGCTAAGTTAAAAAAAGAAAAATATTTTATTTTTACTATAAAATTTTGCAATCAACTTTTTATTTAGTTGATCAACATATTCTAGCTAAGATATCGTTTTAGTTCTATCATGTGATTTGCACAAAGTGTATTTTAATCTAATGATAGAAATATTTCTCTAATTAAATGCACTATTATTACCATTGGGATTGATAATCAAGTATTTAGGAAGAACCAAATCATCTTTTACCGGATGCTCTTCTTCGTTTCTGACACGAAGCAAGATGAAACTGAATATTGTATCTATTCTTACTTTATATTTTTTGTCAGTTGAATTTTTTTCATTTGAGGCCAGAAGTATAACTTTGACAAGCTAGCTTTTACAGTCTCTGCTTTTGTCGATTTTGGAACCACTAGTAGTGCTTGACATAAATCACATCCCCAATCATTAATTTCCCACCAAACGGTTCATTAATATTGATGCAGGCCAACTTGATCAAGTTATGTTCATGCCTTCGAGACGATTCACGAGGAGTCAAGCTAAGGAACTTCATGATATCCATTTAATGGTGATGAAGAGACATGCGTTGATTAGCCTTGGAGAAGGAGGGCCGTGCGGCCATACACTACTTGAGGCCAAGAACTCAATGAACGCCTCAACTAGCTCTTAGTAGTTATTTTGCGTAGTTAGTTTTGAGTAAGATAATTGTACTTATTTGGCCCTGCGTGGTCACTTGACACTTAGCCAAATTATTGGCCTTTTTGCTAGTTATTCTTTTCCTAATTGATTTAGGTTAAGGCTCATCCTATATAAGCCTCAAGACTACATTACTTTTAGTACCTTTTTGACCATTATTATTAATCAAAATTGGCGGCTATTGCTCTCCAGAATTCCTTGTGTGAACTTGTCCAATACTTGGTGTGAATCCATATTGAACTTGTTCCTCCTATTGATCAAACAGTTTGCAAGTTCTTAGTTATCTTGAGGGTTGTTTGCATAGTATAGGTCCTCTTTGGCTTCATCAAGAAGGTAAGTAAACTAGTTCCTACTTATAGTCTTGGTAGATCATCGAGTGTCTTGTTTCTATCTTTGTTTCCTTGCATTCTTAGTTTAATATTGCATCAAATATCCAATTTATCTCTAGAACTCCAGGCAATTATTTCGATCATTTGACACTTAGCCATAAGTGTTTCATCCCATATTATCAATTTTACTTTCCTTATAAATTTAGCACTATTGCTCTATTTTGATATATTTATGATGGTTATTTAAGTTGTTTGAAAAGGTTATATCAAATCTAAAGCGGGTGGCCTCAAGATAAAATCATTGTTGGTATACCACTTGCTATTATTGTTAACACTGCCATGCCTCTTGATATGATATTTACAAGTAATGCATGACATAGAAATATTATTTCGATTGGCCGGAGGCATCTACAAAGAATAATCCCGTTATAGCAGAGTCAACTCTTTATAATATAGTCTTGAAAGCTTGTTCTTGTTTTGGATTTAGCTTTGATTGTGCTTCCTCAGACACTTGTGTGGCATTACGATTCTTAATAGTATACTAACCTTTTTACTTCGTGTTCTAACGCTCTTTTTATGGAATAAATTTATGTAACCTAAAAATTTTTTTTAACTTGAATAGAATTTTACTCATATGATGAATTTAAAAAATAATTGAATTGGATTATCTTGCTAAATAATTAATTAAAAGATTTAATTATTTGATTTTAACATTAAAAAATAATTTATCCTATGTTGATTCAGATCTTAATATTAGTTCACCTCTTATTTTGAATATTTAATTTTAATTATAATTTTATCCACAATAAATTTTATTTTCAAAGATTAAAAGATTGATATGACATTTCACTTTTAGATCTTTATAATTGTAGAATCATTAGTGGTGTTAGACTCTTACCAACTATTTTTTTCTCTTTCTCACACATTTATATTCTTAAATATTTTCTTAGTTGTTGTTCAATAATTGGGTATTTTTCAATATTACATGAAAAAATGATTAACAAAATATTATTTTAGTAGGAAAACAGTTCAAACATAATATAAAAATATATTATCGTGGGGGGTATTTTTTTCTCACTTAACTCTTTTTGCAGTCCACTTAATATTATTTTTCTTGGTATTGGATATTATGGAGTGATAATGTATTGCCAAATATGGAGGGTTCTTATGAAATTGATTTTATTAAACCTTCCTACATATTTTTAATAAGAATTTAATAGATAAAATTTTATTAATTTTACGATCTAAAATATTAAAAATTAGCAAAGAAGTATTGTAGTCCAAAAAATAGGCTATTGCAGTTATGTCGTCTTTCAATGAGTTCTTCCATTTAATAATTTAGGGCTATTTTGGTATACTAATATTGCATTTATGCTTTTATAATAATACATACTCTCTTTTTTCTAAATGAATTTGGACAATATAAAACATTCTCAAATTAAATTAGTAATACGACATTATAATACGTTTTCAAATTAAATTAGTAATAGGAATATTTAAGAAGTATATCCTGAAAGTAATAGAATTACATGACTAAAGATATTTACTTGTTCAATTTTATATGAATTAGATAGCCCGAAAGTAATTATACTAATAGGATTCCTAAAGATAATCATGTAGGATTCCTAACGTGTAGTATTATGTCCTAAAACTAATATGATTATAAGACTAATATTTAGAATTCCGGTTATATCCTTTTATTATGAGTTATTATACTTAATATTATAAGATTATTTTTATAAATCGACATTGTATTCATATTTTTATAATAATATAGATACATCATCTTTTACCAAAGACGCATACGAAGTTACAATAACTTAATTTTTGAACTAATATTATATTATATTTGGTAATAGCACATCTTTCTTCCAAAATAGCTTCACCAAAAAATAAGCAAACTAAATAAATATAAGATTCTTTTTAGAAATCCTATTCAATATTCATTTTTTGGTATGTTATTAACTAGATTAATAAAATACACTACAGGTGGGTAAGATTTTTAAGAATTGAAAATTTAGGATAAATTTTTTGGAAATCTTGAAAAAATTACCAGAATAGTTTGGTAGGATTTAAAAAAGCTCATATTTGAATTTCCAATTTTCTCTCACCAAAACATCAATCTATATTGATGGAGTTACTGTGAAGTGTGAACACGTGCCAGTTATTTTTGTTTTAGCTATATGTATTGATGGTGTAAAATTTAAATATTTTAGTGTAATTTGAGTTTCTCTAACATAATATAAGCTATTTTTCATATTTAATGTAAATTTTTATAGACAATTTCCTTTTATATGATATGATTGTGTAAATGTATTTTATATATTATTAGTGCCAAAACTAACGTAGTTACGCTAGTTCTATGTTTAACCTAAATATTTAATATCGCATGACTTAAGCTAAGATATATTATATTAATCTCTTTTTTTTCCAGAAAATTGTCGTAATCGTGTGTCTAAATTGTTTGTTTATTCTGCAATCTACGTCATGTCCGATAGCTCTTAAGAAATTTTTTTACACTAGTATCATAAATTGTCATTTGAAAATTTTCGTTTTGTTAATGCATCATCTTTTTAGCAAGGAGGCATGCAATGTTATCAATAATTCAAATTCTTGCATTAATAGTATACTCAATTTCGTGATAGCATATATTTCTTCCAAAATAGCTTCAAAAAAGATAAGAAAATTAAATAAAAAAGAGATTTTTTGGTTCAAAATTCTTAACCATTAATTTTTTGGTATGTCACTGATTAGGTTAACAAAAGAGACTAGAGTTTCCCAGAGAAAATAGGTAAGATCTTTAAGAATTGAAAAATCTATGAAAATTTGGATAATATTGTTGGAGATATTAACAAACAATATCATATGGAATAGTTGGTAGGATGGGAGATAGCTCATATTTTCTTTTCCCATTTGCCTCTCACCAAAACATCAACGTATATTGGAGTTACAATGGACACGTGCTATTATTTTTGTTTTAGTTTTATGTATTCACGATGTAAAAGTTTTACATACTCCGCATAATTTGATTTTCCCTAAAATAATACAAATTCTCTTTTTTATATTCTAGTAGAGAATTTATATGCAATTTCCTTTTAAATGAAATGATTATGCAAATACGTTTTACATTATTAGCGCATAAAATTACATAATTACCTAAATACTAGATTTAACTTACATAGTATTTAATATTGAAATGATGTAAAATAAGTTATGTCACACACCGTATAGGGGTGGGGTGGATGAAGTGGAGGAGCACCTGGAGTCCTATGCAACAAGAAAGTACCACCGATACTCAAAGGTAAGTTTTATAGAGCGGTGGTTAAATCGCCCATGGTGTATGGGGCTGAGTGTTGGCCAGTTAAGAACTCACATATCTAGAAGATGAAAGTAGAGGTGAGGATGTTGAGGTGGATGTACGAGCACACTAAGATGGATAATATTAGGAATGAAGATATTCGGGAAAAGGTGGGCGTGACTCCATGGATGACAAGCTGTGGGAAACAAGGCTCAAATGGTTCCCACACGTTCAGAGGAAAAGCTCAAATGCCCTGGTGAGGAGGTGTGAGCGGCTGACTTTGGTGGGTACAAGGAGATGTAGAGGGCGGCCTAAGAAGTATTAGGGAAAGGTGATCAGGCAGGACATGGCGTGGCTTCAGAACATGGCATTCCTCTTAGTGTCGGGCTTTATCTATTGATTATTATTTTGCTTTTCCTCTATTTTTTGGTTCTTGTGATGCTGTTATTTTTTCTATGGTTTTTATTGATGGTACTAATATATTGCCTCTTTTCGTCTTTTTTTCGTCTTCTGAGCCGAGGATCCTTCGGAAACAGCCTTTCTACCTCTTGGGATAGGGGTAAGATTGCGTACACACTATTTTCTCAGACCCTACTAGTAGGATTTCACTGGATCGTTATTGTTGTTGTAAGGTAAGTTATATTAAAAAAATTTCAGAAATAAAATTGTACGTAATCTTATGTCCCAAGTTTTTTTTTAGCTTATGATCTATATCCTGTCCGACAACTTAAATTAACATCTTAAGAAAATTTGTTGGACTAGTATCACCAATTATCATTCATACTATTTCCTTTTAATTTGTTGATAATGCATCATGTTAATGAATCATCTTTCAGTAAGGATCATACAAAGTTATCAGTAAGTTCAAATTATTCTTGAACTAGTATTATACATATGATAGCACATCTTTCTTTCTAAACAGCGTCACTAAAAGATAAGCAAATTAAACAAATATAAGAACTATTTTTGTTAAACGTTCTCCAGCAACCTTCATTGTTGAATCTTAGATTTATTTTTTATTTATAATGTTGGAAGTTAAAATTTACGATATAGAAACATGATTCACTTATTGGGGACTACACATATACACTGTATGCGGATAAAAAATCCGAGGCTTATGAGTACCCCGATTTTTCAGTGAAGTAAACGAAGCAAGGACATGATTGCAAGGAGTCGGAATCGAGGTTAGGAGCCTTTCGTGTCAAGGCCCGAGCAAAATACTTGCCCTCGGAACTATCGAGACCATGCCCCCGGGGTCCGGTTCGAGTTCCACTACCTCGGAGAGCATTACCAAACTGTCGCGCATGATTAATGAAGGGTCGTGATATCCGTGTCCAACCGGATATCATGGCGTGAATCTGGGCCCGTATCGACGGTGGATCAGCGATTAGCGAAAAGGAAGATCTTTACCTTTATTAGAATTGTAATTAGGGTGAAACTCCTCTACTATATAAAGGGGAAGTTGATTATTCATTAGGGACACTGTAATACACGTACCAAGGCAATATACATTTATTTTTTTTTGCTTCTAAAGGTTGTTCAAAGTTCTTAATTTTGTTCATAGCCTTTATAAGTGTTTGGTTCCTAGTCGAAGGCAGGCTAAGTGTTTCGATCATAACCGAGTCCGAACTCGGTACTACTACCGGTTTGACCTTTTATCCTATGTTTGATTTGCTTATCTAACGTCGTTAATCATTTGTATTGAATTAGTCCATATATCCTTAAAACCACGTATAAATTCAATTGCTATCCATTTTTAAGGGCAAACACACACCATAAACTGTAATATAAGACTAGCTATAATTTCACGTATATATATCAACATGTATTTGGTCCCACAATAACAAATCCTTGTCTTGTACTATGAAATCTTACGTGAAATTTTTCTATATCATTTTTTTTTGTTTTATATTGAAATGTATATTTGGGTGGAGGGATGAGTAAATATTGCTTCCTACCTAATGGTTCCTTTTCCTTTTCCCCCTTTAACAACTAGTACGTACGACTTTGGAAAGTTACAACAAGAATGAAATAGTATTATTTAACCAAAAGAAATGCTTTGCGTATAGTTAATACTAGAAGAAAGGGAATAGAAGCAATTAAACTAACAACTGGTTAAAAAGCGTAAAAGAGGTAGGGTTTATTAAAATGAATCTTGATAAGTGAGAGAGAAAGACTTTTGATAGTTGTACTAGTTAGGCGATGAAGCAGAGTAGAATTGCATGACTCAGTAGGCTATAACTTTAATTCAATTTATGTTGTCAAATTATAAAAACGAAATAGATTGTCGTAATTAATCTCATCAACGGGGACTTACAACTATCCAATAGTCATAAATTGTTAGTTTTGGTATGTTGATAAAGAATAATTAAATCTCGAGAGGAGATTAAATGAGACTTTTCTTTCTTCTACTATCGGATTAGGTATTCTAGAGAACTTCTAAATTGAGATATGATATTTATATGTACCATCCTCTCTTGACAAAACCATTTTACTCCTAATATTTGGGAGACACAATTCACCTACCGACTTCTACTTGAGGGATAAGTGTCTAAATTCTAATGCATAAATATAATAAATTTAGTAGTAAACTTGGTTAAAAGCCTCAAAGGTTCTCTACATATATATAGTGATTGTTCATGTCGAGATTGAATAGAAAGATAATTTTAAAAAGCCTGTTGTTTTATCAAGGGGCAATTTGGATTGGACATTTTAGACGTTCACAAAATTAAGACAATTGTCTTCTTTTAAACTATTTCAGTGTCACTTCTGCAGCAGAATACCCATAGAATCTGAAAAAAGAGAAGTACAGTACTAATGTTTATCATATTATAATCACAGAAAAGTGTGGTGGTGAATATTCTCTTTATACAGTTGGAAACCTCATAGACAACCAGACTTCACTATCAAATTATACCAATATGATTGGCATTTAATTCCTTAGCATTATAGCAGGCTATCGTTGGATGATAAGTTAAAATTTCTGTAGGGATATTATATCAAGCCAAATTTATTCAGACATATTCTTGACTTAGCGTTATGAATCTGAATAATTAACAAGTTTTAACTTTTATATACTAACAGTGTAAAAAATTTTTAACTATAAATTCAGGTACTCGAACATTAAATATAGACAAGCAATATAAGTTTATTACCTATAAAACATGATAAATGGCTTATTACAATTGGTAAAACTACACCAATACATAAATTCAATTATCTTGTTGTTGTAAAAATTAAATACATAACTAAATAGTCGAAATTTGAAGATGACCAGTGTGGCTTTCAACTGTATGTTTGAACTTTAAACCACTTTCCCAAGTTGTATAGATTTTGTGTATGAAGTAAAAGCTATTCTTGAACCTACGGTAACAAAAACAAAATAATTGTAGAAAGAACTATTGTTAAATACCATAGTTTTTTAATATTTAAAGCTTAAAATTCTTATTTGGTGGTAGAAAGTAAAAGGTTAACGATCCATTATAGTTAAAATTATTTGAATTTTAATAATTTATGTTTAAATTTTTTTTTAGTTTAAATACTAATTTAGTGATTTATTATAAAAAGCTCAAAATTCCATTGTTGGATCTTAGAAAATATTGAAGAAGATAAAGTATGTCTTTTTGATTTTGATATTATTTGACTAAATTGGTGATTGGGATTATTGTATTGGTATTTAAAAGCTTTATTTTAAATTTGAGATCATTGTAGCAAATTTGAAATGATTTGATGGAAATTAAAGTTGTAAATTTGAAGAATTTGTTAAAATAAAATAGAAAAATTATGTCAAATCGGTAGACTTCGATGAGCAACTCTAATATAGCATAGAGTCTACCAATTTAGTAGAGAAACTCCTGAAGAGCAAAATCATACCAACATGGTATACTTTGATGAACAACTTAACATATAAATAAAGTAAATATAACATAAACTCTAACAATACGATAGAGAAATGCTAAAGAGCAATAATTGAGTGTGGATCGAGATGCCATTTTAAATACTGTCAGTTTTAAGGACATTCGGCTAAGATCAGTCTCTTTACTGGCCATTCATGCCAAGCACCCCAATAACATGCCTGAATTCTTTCTGTAATATATCCTTTTTGTTCGTCATAGAAGACACAAGTCACAACGCATGGGTAGTTTGGTATATTATTAGATATTCTTCAGAATCTTCTCAATAAGCATTAGTTTTAATTCAATAAAAAGAATTAAAGTCCACGATGCATCCTTCCTAGAGAAAAAAGCGTTTTGACTTTTTCATTTTCTTGCAGTTTACCACATGAAAATAGGTGTTTGTTTCCATAAATTTAATTATCTTATATTGCAATACAACTATAATCGCTGCTTATAATGAAAAAATATATAGTATAGTAGATCAAGTTTATTTGGACCATTTAGTTTGGTCCTACTCATGAAGAGCTACAAAAACAGCAATATATATTACTGGCAATAAAATGAAAGTATCGGAAAGTTAGGTGCTTGTTTTTCCACTTATAGCTGCTATGTTATTAATTTCAAAGAATTTTGCACTAGCTCTTTTCGATGGCCAATTTAAAGATAGCCGCTCTATATATAAAGTATACAGAATTCCATCAAATAAAGTGACTTATATTTTTTCCTTAGAAAACATTGAATCTACCTGGTTACTGCGCAATAAGTTATGTGTCGCGAATTCGAATTAATGAAAGTCACAGTGCAGATATAGAACCCCTAGTGGAAACCCAAAAAAAAATGTATATACAAGTTTAAGTTCGTCTTATCCAGAACATCAACTGAACTGAAACCAAATTCTAAAGGGATTGTACAAAAGTTGGAGAACCTTGATTGAAAATCTGTTCTATCTAGTGTCAATTTTTTCCTCAAGGCTTGCAACAGCTACACACGAAGTTTAATTCGAAAGGCAGTTCCTTTCACTTTTTTCACCAATTTGTGCCCTACAAGAATTTCAGAGATCTTGACATAATGCTTTAAATATCTCTAAGTTAACTACGTTGTATATTTGTACTTCAATCCAATTGTCAGGGATGTTCAGAAAAATACTGATAAAATTTATAACAGTAAATAAGTCAAATCAAAACAAGTTAAATTGGGAAAAGCGACGCAGCCACAATTATCTCAACTCCAAGGCATTAGTATGAGTTAGGGGTCACAATTTAAATTCAAGCCCATTTAATCCGTCTGTTCAAGGTTTGGCCGCTCATTGACTCGCTCATGTTAAACTTAGTTCATTTTAACCCAGCTCATTTCTTCTCATTTCATCTAAAGATGGGCTGATTTTTAGCCCAAATTAATTATTGAGCAACATTGCTATAATATTTTTCTAAAAAATCTTTTTTTAGTTTGACGTGTTATATATAATCATAACAAAAGAAAAAAAGTCTTATTTGGTAATTAAGCAATTCATAAGAAAACAACACACATTAGCTAAAGCTTGATAAGAGTTGGGTGGGCTAGATAATAACCAAATTTTAGCCCATTTTGATCCAGCGCATCTCAGACCAAATAATTTTTGGACCGGTCATTTATCTGTCCAGCCAATTTTGACCCATCCAAAATTAACCCAAATCGCCCATTTGACACCCCTAGTATCAATCTTTATACTCAAAAGTTCATCAAAATATTATCCAACTTGCTAACATTATTATCATTTTAATACAGTTTTTTTCTGGAAATATTTTTCAGTCACAAACTAAACATCTAAATAGTTTTTTCGTAACAAACACAAAGTATTCAAAAGAAAATAGTCTTAACAGGAGAAGCATTAAAGAAAGCCAGAGTACTGACTAGATGTGTCAATGGATATTTGAAAACTGACTAAATCGATCGAATTGTATCGTACGAAATCGATTTTTAGGTTTCTTTTAATATAAATCTATAACCGTACCGATAATTAGGATAAGTTTTTTATTTTATGAAAATAAACCAAAAAAATACCGAACCGTACCGAATAAATTTATATGAGAAAATATATCTATATATTAAGTTTAAAATAATAAAACATTTAATTTTCCTTGGGCCTTGAAATTATAAAAACGATTACAAGGCAACAAGTAATTAAACTCAAAATCCTAATTCCCAAACTTATTATACTACTCCTATTGAAACTAAACTATTTCCAGCATATTCACTAGCAAGACACAAAGTATTCTAGCTATTATGAGTAGGGGTGGGTATAATACTGACCGAACCGAAAAAGCCGGTCGAACCGAAAATTTTGGTTTATTCGATTTATTCGGTCGGTTTGCGGTTTATAGTTTTTAAAGTTTGGTCTTCGATTCAGTGATTGGTTTTAACGATTCGATTTTCGGTTAAACCGAAAAATCGAAGTTCTTTTACCAGCTTTTGGACTCTTAGACCCTTATCCTGTTACTCTTTCTTAGTCTTGAAGCCCAAAACTTCTCAACCTAAAGAAGGCCAATCCATTGGGTGTGTCAGACCTATAGCCTGTCACCTTGTCCAATTATCAACATATCTTTTACAAAAAGCATGTACTGCATGAAATTTACACATCTGAATTTTAATGGATTTGTATATGCTAGTAACAAAGAGAAATTAACTACCAGAAATCACAAAAACACATAAAACTAAAAGTCTATCACGGAATATCAACAAAAAGAGAAATACAAAATGACAACAAATAACAATTCCAATCTGAAATTTATCAAATAAATTTTACTTGTTACTTTTCAAATGAGTGAAAAATTCGAATCATGCCAGATTAATGTATGTTAAGACAAAAATTTAAACTAGGAAGATTTTGACTTTTTATAGTTTAGCTTTAAATATTTTGTACCAATGCAAGCTTAACGCAAAGACACTGCTAATACTATTTTCTTTTCTGTTTTTGTAATGTAGAACGATTTTTCTTGCATAAAAATTCTTATATTTTTTCGTGTATTTGACGGGATTTTTTATTATTTTTTTTGTCTATTTCTGTCAACAAGAAATGTATTTTCGTACATTTTTTCCATGGCTTGAAACCGAAAAACCGAACCAATTAAACCGAACTGAACATGAATAAACTGAATTGAACCGAAGTTATTATGGTTCGATTTTGGTTATTAAAATCACAAACCTAAAACCAAATAAACCGAATCGAACTTCTACAAAACCGAACCGACTGACCGCCACCCCTAATTATGAGTAGAAAACTTCAATGTATTGAATATGTCTCCTTTCGTATGATTTAAATTTATATTTTCGAATATTTAATCTTTTATAGATTTTATTCTTGAATCCCAGCTTAGCCCACGTTTGGCCATAGATTTTGGCAAGTTGTTTCCAAATATTTTTTGGCAAAATGTGTTTGTTATAGATTTCATTCATGTTTTGACAGATTTTGAAAATAAAATTCTCAAATCCCAAAACTAGTTTTAGACCAGTTTTTGGCCTAAAATATACTGTTGGATTTTTTAACAATTTCAAACATTACCCGAAAATTTTATATTTTATAAGAAAAGCCCACCATCTATTACGACCCAACTAACCACCAGCTAATTGTTGTTGTTTCCTTTTGGACTGATGGATCTTGTAATATTATTGCAATTTGGTGAATTATAATGGCTAGTAATTGTGTTATTAGCAGTTGATATTAAAATATTAGGTTATGATTTTAGGATAGTGTATTATATAGTTCATTATAAAAATGATAATTTTGGGCCAAACTTATCTATGTTCAGGACTATGGTTTGTGTAATGATAATGAATGATGTCGATGAAGGTTCTGCGTATACAAGATCAGCAAGTTTGTTTGTTTGGTATTGTTGGGTATTTTTGATAGTTTTTAGAACTTATGGGTATAAGTCACATTTCATGTTTTTTCAATAAAAAAAAAAGTGAAATATGATTTTGAAAAGTTATGTCCAAATAGATTTTCATCTTTAAACCAAACTTTACCCAAATCAGATTTTTTAGAACAAATTTAGAAATTTATGGCCAAACACTAGCTTAATATCTTTCCACTTGTGTGGTTTATATTTTCTTTGTCTTTACTTAGTTTCTTTTGAAATGCAATAATATCTAAACTGTGGCCATCTTTTATGTTTTTTTGATTCATCACCCTTTAAATAATAAAAATGACTAGAGAGTTTTGATAAGTCCTATAAAAGTCCGTAATTATTGCATTATGCTTCTACTAGTGACGTTTAAATGACATTTAAAAAAATATTAAAAATTAACAGAACTGTACCAATACAGAAGAAAAACCGACATAATTGGTGCATTTTCTAAAAATCTAATTTTAATTATACATAATAGAATAACTAAAAAATTAATATGATACATATTTTATAAAATAACCTACCGAATAGAACCCTTGACACTCCTCGTACTGACACATGTGACTGCTCTAAGATTAGGAATCGTCAAATAGATAGGTACTGCACTTGATAATTATGCCAAAGGACCCCTAGTATAGTAGTGTAATAAATGCCTTTTCTATTCATGTTCTCAAAGAACTGGCAAAACAAAGGAAAGAGAGGGAACCAACAAACTAGGATTACAGAATTATAATTAATAGACTTTCTTCTTTACACTGATTTAAAGAAATATATTTCGTTATACTTTAAGTGTGTGAGGTGTCCTCGGATGCATAAAGAATAAAGAATGATTCACATATCAGAAGTGTTAACCTCGACACACACGCCTTGACTAACTTTTAGGAACTTTTTCAATTAGAAAAGGATTTTCGTCGCTATCTTGGTGCAATAGCAAAGTTCTAACTCCAAAATACAAAGAATTATTTAGTAAGATTTAATTTTAATGGCATTCAAATAAAAGTCGAAGAATTCTTAAATCTCTCAATTACTTTTGTAGAAAATTTTAGAGTGAAATAGAAAAGAAACTTTTGAAGACAATGACAAGATGAAGTTATGGAAATCAATATTTCAAGTGTTTATAACTGCAATGGAAGAAGTGTTTATAGAGTTACCAAAGGAGTAACTAACATTTGCCTTTGATGCTTTTGCCATATAGAATTCAATACATGTGTGGACGTGGAAGTGAAATGTTTGAGGCATGCACGTGATTGTTAATGCCTTCAACCAGTAACGGAGCCAAGATTTTAATTAAGAAGAATTAAAATATAAATAAGTAAGCATATGAACAAATTAAGGGGAATCAGTATATAATATATACACATAAAATTAAGAATTTAACGTATTTATACAATATAATTTTCCAACGAAGAGGCGTCAATTGACTCCTCGTGCCAAAACTCCGCCACTGCCTTCAATAGGTTTTAATGATTCTTGTCCTGTTTCATGTCCTCGTCTTTGTTTACTTTTGGACTATGCTTTCTGTCTTGTTTTTGAACTTTGTGTTAGTACGTACTACATAATAGTCACATCATCTATGCTGTAACATTTAAATCAAGCAAAAACTTCAGACAAGGGCATAGGTTCAAATTTTCCCTTTTATTATCCGCAATTGAGCAACTTTCCCCTTTGCTACACTTTTGGCATTCATCTCATTGCCATTAGGAAAAAGTATCATATTTGCCCTTGTCATCGATGAAGCTCTAGCGTGAAATGGATGATCAAATTCATTAAAATTATACGGGCGTAAATTTATACTATGGTTTAAAGTCATCCTTGGGTTGGAGCTCCATTAGGGGGTCAAAAGTAAAATCAAAATTTTGTCATAGATTAGAGCAAAAGTGTAATAAAGGTCAAAGTTGCTCAATTTCATATTATACGGGCGCAAATTTGACCTTTTTCTCTTCGAACAATCTGCTCTGAACTTGATCCTTGTTGCAGAACACAAAACTACCTTACTTCTCATATAATATAATATAACTTTAAAGGGAAGAGTGGCATGGATATTGTCGATACTCAATCCTTTTCATACACATTAACACCTAAAATACATGCCACCAGTAATCATGGTTTTGTCATTGCTGCTTTCACAACCAACGTGAGTGCTTTAACTGTAGTTCCTTTGAGGAAAATTTGTGTATGATTGTTCTGTTATCTATTATTGCTTTCTTCATGTTGGCATACATTTATTAAGAATAGTCATTTTCAAATCAAGAAGAAACTGCTGTGTAAATGCGTAAAACTAAAATCAGGTAATCCTTGAATTTTTCTAAAACTTTCTGATTCTTCAAAAAGGTAGAGAATAAAATACATATCTTGTAAAACATCAGAGAGGGATTAATAGCTCAAATCATCTTGATCATAATTGATGTATCTCTATTTTTAGCTGTTGCTGCAACATGTCTACTCCTCCAGGTTTAGAGAGGATTCTTGAATTCAACTTTTTATTTGTTCAGCTAAAGAAAAAAAGACAGTTAAAAGAACTCTTGCAACCAAAAAATTTTTGGTTTCAGATCATGATGTTAATGGGGTGTTCTGCGTCGCCAACGACAAGGTAACGAGACCCTTCTTCTATCATCATTAATCCATCCTCATTAGCACTGCTAAGATGTTCACAAGGACTGATCTCAAACACAAATTGAGAATTTTCTCCTGCCTTTAAGCTCACACTCTGAAATCCAACTAGCTGTTTTACAGGACTTCCATTTTGAACTTTGCCGTCCTGCTTCACAAAAAGTAGTACCGGATGCTTACCATCCATTTCCCCTGAGTTTTTGACACTAACATGAGCTGAGAATTTTGCCTTCTCACAGTTGTCTCTTCCCATTTCATCCACAGACATGTAACGGATTGAATTTGAACCTTGAACTGTCTTTGCAGTTGATAATTGATTTAACTGAACTATTTTAGGAGTGACAGAGCTGAACTCATAGGAATAGGTTGTGTAACTAAGACCATAGCCAAACTCAAAAACTTTGGGACCCTTGTAAAATCGATATGTTCTACCGGGGTATCCTGTTGCTGGATTAGGTCTCATCCTCATGTCTGTCATTGGTATTTTGACAAATTCTTGAGGATACCAAGTAATAGGTAATTTACCTCCTATACATTGACATATAAGAAAAGCCTTTGTTATTAATATCAAGCATGTTTTATAGAGAGAAAGAAAAGAAGAAGTGACCACTGATCTAAGTCTTACCAGGATTATGTTCACCAAATATAATTTCTGCTAAAGCAAGTCCTCCAGCTTCACCAGGATAGCCAGCCCACAAAATGCTTCCTATTTTGGGGTTGATTTTCGCGAAAGAAACATCGACTGGACCTCCAGAGAGAAGCACCAATATAACAGGCTTTTTTGCAGCTTTAGCTACACTAGTAATGAGTTTTTCTTGCTGTCCCGGGAGCACCAAGTCATCGCGATCAAATTGTTCCCTCTCTTGACCTTGATCCAATCCCATAACCAAAACGACATAATCCACATTTTTTGTAGCATTGACAGCTTGATCAATGGCAGCAGATGTGCAGTTAACTGCATTGCAGCCGGGATGGTATTGCACTGTCTTCACATAACCCGACAACGCCTTGAGAATCTCGATAGATTTGCAAGGAGGACCGTCGTAATTTCCACGAAGAACGTAAGCGCTGTTGGCATTAGGACCAATGACAGCAAGGGAATTGGTTTTGGCCTTGGAAAGAGGAAGAAGTTTGCCGGTGTTCTTGAGCAAGACAATGCCACTTCTTGCAGCTTCAAGGGCTAGTTCTTGGTGTTGTTGAGCACAAACCAGGTTAGGACTAATGTTTCCAAAGAGCTGTTTTGTTGGGTTCCCATTGAATAGTCCTAGCCTCATTCTAATAGAGAAAAGATTGTGAAGAGCCCTGTCTACATGAGCTTCTGAAACCTTTTTCTGCATAATTGCTGATTTTGTGTATTTCCTCAAGTAATCCCCACAGTTTACATCCATGCCTGTGAAATTTCAATTCCCATCACATTCTAAAAAACATTGTTAGTCCATTACATTAGCTTGTTATTATTTTTACTAGGTTAATTCATATTGCATAACAAATAATTATTGCGTTTTTAGTTGCGAAAATGACACTATATAGCCGCTTTCAAAAAAAGAGCCGAAAAATGTACATTTTATATATATATATATATATATATATATATATATATATATATATATATAGATTTTATATACTTTTACGGCTACTGGATGTATATAGTTTCGGCCGGGGGCTAAAAGTGATATATGCCCTTTTTAGTTTTATATTATTTAGAGAGAAATTTATCCTACTTATCCTTGGCTAAATTCATTGGGCCTGTTCTAATAAATACTTTGGGCCTAGTGCCTATTCATGTCTACTACATGCTTCTCTATTATTTTTCTTTATTTTTATCTTAGAAGTAATTTTAGATTATTCAAGAGAGTATTAATTTTAGAAATGTTTTTCGATTTGGATATTGTCTCTTTCATTGATAAGTACAAGACAAAATCAGTATGACGCACTATTGGATAGTCAAAGAAAAGAAGTCTCCTTCTGCTATCAATTTGGACTTTATTTTGCCTTCCATTCAGCCCACAAGACCATTACTCTGGGCCCAAATATATAGTAAGTCCACATCTCCAATAAATTCCAAAGTAGGCCCAATCTAGCCCAGAGAGCACGTGGACTGTTTCCAATTTTTCTTTCGTAATATCGATTTATAGTAAAACGGTACATGACCCTATTGGAGCTTCAATTTTATATTCTTATGTCTATCTTATAAAGGAAGTTTACAACATAAGAAGCAAAAAAGTTTTCCAGGGTACAATCATACCAGCTTTAAGTGCAAATGCAGCTGCATCTTCGGGTGTTTTTGCATACTTGTGATTGTCATGCATAACTTGCACTGCGTCACAGTCGGATGTGATGTACCTATCATATTCAAACTAGTTAAAAAATGGAAACCACTCTTAATAGTAGGTAAATTACAAAAGTAAGTAAAAATTTACAAAAGTAATTTTTAGAATTACCCATGAAACCCCCATTGTTGACGAGCTGTTTTAGTCAAAAGGTTGTAATTAGCACAACTTGGAATGCTATTGACACTGTTGTAAGAGCACATTATTCCACTAGCTTGTGCTTTTTGTATGCAATCTTGGAAAGGGGGCTGAAATGTATCTGCCATATCTTGAGGGGTAACCTAAGTAATATTCAAAAATACCAGAGGTCAGGATGACAAAAAAAAAGTGAAACAAATCTAAACATTGCAGTACAAGATTACATATTAAAATTGCAGATTCCTTAAATCTTAAAGTAATTAGGTGACAAAAAGAATAAAGGTACAGAGTGTAAAAAGCCTCATTCTCATGCTTCATTCTTTTCCCAAAAGTTGAAGATTTACATACTTCATTTCTCAATCTTTCGGGACCAAATATCTAATTTAAGCAGCAAAAGTGTGAATCCTAAAAAGAAGCCAAAGTATAGTTATCTTTTTCCAACAGTGGGCAGTGGGCACGCCCCACTTTTTAGTCTATTTTCTAAATGGTCCTACAATGACTCTAATCCACCCCCACTAAGTACGCAAGAAGTAATGGAAAATTAAAGAAGAAAAGCCAAAAAAGTGCAATTATATCTCACAAAGTTTACTAAGAAAAAAGTTTTTTTTAATTCTTTTAAACATTATTTATAATAGTCGGTAAGAAAAATTTCTAGTCCGTTCGACCGACAATACCAAAATATTAGAACGCTCTTCTCTATGAGACCAATAATTTAAGAATAAGTTTCTTTAATAACAAAAATCTGTCAGATAAGGCTCCAAGATCAAAAACCTATATTGATTAATTAATAAGAAAAGCCCGTGACCATTGCTTCTATCCTTGGAAAAGTACAAAACATACCAAGACAAGAAAGTATTTCAAACTTCGAAAATAGTACCAAATCGTTGGTTACTGATTACTGATTGGTCATAGAACAAAAGAGGGTAAAAACTTAAGTATTTACTCCTCCAAAAATATTTCTTTTCTAATATTCCCGTACCTCAAATTATCTGTCGTGGTAAAATTACACAAAAATACTAACGTTACTTTTTTATTTTGTATAGTTAATAGACGAGTGAGAGATAGTAGGTAGTCAGTGTAATAATCAAAGCATGCACAAGTTAATTTGAAAGAGTACTTACAATGGCGTTGAAACTAAAGCGATCCAAGGTTTTCCATTGATCCAAGTCATAAGCAGTGAAATGTTTACAGCAAGCAGAAGCTTGAAGATGACTTTTCTTGAGTTTCCCACCTTCAAAACTGTCACCTTGTACTCCTCTCACGTACCTTATTGCATATTTACCAGTCATAGTTGGGTCCTCCCCTGCTGTTTCTTGCCCTCTTCCCCATCTTGGGTCCCTAAATATGTTTATATTTGGTGCCCAAAATGTCATCCCTACTGCTTGTCCTGCATTATACACTCCCCTTGCCTCTCTTCCTATCACCTGAAATCAAGAATATAATTTTTTCCCCTAGTAATATGAAGATAAGATTGCTACCCAAATTGGAATTCATCTCAATGACACTTTACTTTCTGTTATATGAAATATAAATTCGAAACTTCACTATCACCATTAGATTAACATGACTTTATCGAAAATTGAGCTTAATTAAGAGATTATATACAATGTGCTACAAGTTAGAATTTTTTTGAAGAGAGACAGTAAATCAAAGGTGGACTGCTTCTAATTTCTTTCACCTTTCTTTTTACCTGAATTTTAAAAGAATCGTTATACTTAAAAATAGAATCTTTACTTGACTCATTTGAAAAAGGATAACTTATCAATCAATAACTGAATTTCGAGACACTATAAAAACCTACAGATCTGCCAAAGTAACATGACGAAAATGAAAATGAAACTTAATTACTATAATAAGATTTACTAACTTGTACTCTATAACATGTCATTTTTACACCATCGATGTATTCTAATCTGGTGTACTCTTTTAGGATTTGAATTTTATGACTTCATATTTGTAATTCTACTATTTCTTTCTAATTTTGCTGAATTCAAAATCTATTATTTATATATATATATATATATTAGTGAATTTTTTAATATATATACATGGTTCTAAGCCGAAACCCATAACTTGTCTATTGGATACGGCCCTGGGTGTATTAGCTTATGCGTTATGTTTCAGGTTACTAATCGGTAGTTACCTGCAATTATATAAAAAGTTAAATTAGAACACCTGAGTTTGTATTGGTTCTTACCTGGCCAATACGGTACCAAAGGTTTTCATCAAAAGAAGCAGCAGTGAGAATAACTTGAGGAAAGCTGGTGGCTCCATTGATACTCCCATTGAAGAAAATACCTCTACCGGCAGCTCCAACGCCGTGAAGAGACTCCGACCACCACTCGTAAGCCGGAATACCGAGTCTTGGAATCGCCGGAGCTGAGTTAACGAGTTGGGAAATCTTTTCGTCGAGTGTTAGGCGAGAGACAAGGTCCTTTGCACGTACACTGATGGGAAGAGCTGATTGGCAGAACTTTAAGGATTTGGTTAGAGGAAGAGATGAGTCACAGGAGAAAGGTGGCTGAGTTGACTCAGTTGTTGAAATGAGTCTTAGCCATAGGAGAGTAGTAGTGAGAGCTAAAGTGTGAAGTTTCATTGTAGAGTGAAAAAGTGGGGAAAAAAAGTTGAAATGAAAAAGCAGTGACAGAGTTTCCAGTTGTAGATAGGTAAGCATATTTATAAGGACCAATAATGAGTACTCCCTCCATTCTAGCGTAATTTGACTCGAGCTGATTTTTTATTTTTCTTAAATATACCATATTATTTACTATATGGTTATAAACTTTTAAATATATGATAATATTTGTATGACTATAAAAAATTCATATTAAGCAAACATATAAACATATGAAAGTAGCGTCAAATAAAATGGAAGGAATAGAGTATATTAGATGATTGAGGTTTTTTGCCCATGGTTGAGCAAATTCTGAGCCTTGATAAGTGGCAATAGAGAACCTCTTGATGGGAACTTTACTGTCGCCATACATTCGGATTAATTAAACAAGTCAATTTCGGATGCCTAAATCCGATAAACACATTTATAAGGGCAAGAGGAAACTAATTAGTAGGGGTGTCAGTGATTCGATTCGGTCGGTTATTTTTTAAAATTTACATCATATTAATTTTTTAATAATTTTATTATATATAATCAAAAGTAAATTTTTCGAAACCATCCCAATCATGTCGGTTTCTCTTCGGTATCGGTACAGTTTGGTTAATTTTTGATTTTTTTGTCACGTTAAAGTCACTAGTAGAAGTAGAATGCAATAACATACGTACTTTTATAGGACTTCGCAAAACTCTCGAAACAGTTTTACTGTTTAAAGGATGCTGAACTAAGAAAACATGAAAGATGGCCAGAGTATAGATCCATCAACTATTCTACAACAGCGTAAAAGAAACTAAACAAATACAAAGAAAATATAAATCACATGAGTGGAAAGATATTAACCAAGTTTGGACTCAAGAATAAAGTCTACAGAAGATTAAATATTCAAAAAGATAAATCTAAATCATATCAAAGGAAACATATTCAATACATTGTAGTTTACTACTCATATTCGCTAGAATAGCTTGTATCTTGCTAGTGAATATGCTGAAAATAATTTAGTTTCAATAGGAGTAGCATAATAGGTTTGGGAATTAGGATTTTGAGTTCAATTACTTGTTGGCTTGTAAATTTATATGGTACGGTTCGGTATTTTTCGATTTATTTTCATAAAATAAAATATCTATCCTAATTATTGGTACGATTATAGATTTATATAAAATCCTATGGTTTTATTAAACGAAACCTGAAAATCGATTCGATCGGTTTAGTAGGTTTTTAAATATCCACTGACACCCTATTAATTAGCATTTTAATGTTTGTTATTTTGTACTTATGTTTTAAGTTAGTTATAGTACTAACTTCATTAATTATTTAGTACCTGTGCAGAAAAGAAGAATAAAAGTATCCTAATGAAATGATTCTTTGGCCCTTACCAAAGACAGAATCCTCTACTTTCATTGTTAGTTAACATCACGGTGAACGTTCTCAATTTTTTTTTAATTTTCTGAAGAAATTGTATAAATTCGTACTTTCTTTTCAGTTCTCTCTAACCAATGCAGTAGATGGAAATGAATAATTAAGACACGACTTTAAAAAAAAAAAATTTGTCCGCGCAAAGCAAAGGTGCTTCTGTTAGTTACATTGTTACTTGTTAGGTGGATGCTACATTTGATTCTGCATTAGATAAGTGGCGGAGCCAAGGTTTTTGTCAAGAGGGTCAAAGTATAAAGAAATGATGTAATATTCCAATATTTTAAGTGAGGATATATTGGACATTTAAAAAATAATTTAAGTCCAAAACAAAAAAGGAAAAATAAAGGAATAAATTAAACTAATAAAATAAAATAAAACAAAAAAAAAAATCTAGTCAAACTAAAACAAAAAGGGGAAGAAACCTACTTTAACTAAAAGGAGGAAGGAAATGCAGCAGATATGCTGCGATTGAAGCAATAAAGCTTCGGCAGAAGCCATTCAAAGGCCAAAGAAACGAAAAAAAAAAGAAGGAAAGAAGAAGAGGACGAAGAGACAGAAAGGAAAAAGAGGGAGGAGCGAGGGGTCTGCCGTGCTTTCCAGAAGCGAGAATGCAATCGTGGAGCTTCGTGCAAGTTCTCTCACGATGAGCAGATTGATTGAAGGAAGTTGTACGAATTGCTCGAGGTGACGCGTTTGGGTAATTCGGCACGAGTACTGTAAGTAGTAATCTTACCGCAATTTGTGTTTTTAGAATTTGCATGTTTTACACATGATTTTTAATATGAATATGTTACCGATTATTTTGAGTTGCATGTGGGACAATTCTTTTACTCGATATGAAACCGAAGTAGTTATTTGAGATGAGTACCGTGATTTTAAAT
>MCJB01023079.1:150091-201024 GCA_002018475.1 Nicotiana obtusifolia | reverse complement strand
TGAAGATGTCCTGAATTTTAAGCCAAGTTTCTCTAGCTGTGATGTCGTTGTCCAGTACACGGGCAAGCAACTTATCCGAAATGGTACTGTAAATCCATTGTAGGATTAGCGCGTCGAGTTCCGACCACGCGGCAAAGGTAGGATCGGTTTCTTCGGGTGGTTTGGTGCCATCGATGTGATCAAGTACTTTGTAGGCACGGATGTGTAGCTTGAATAATTTGACCCAAGAAGAGTATGAGACCTTCTTGCCATCAAGAATACAAATCTCGTTGTTGATTTTGGTGACCGTATAGGCCGGGTGTAGTGGTTGTTTGTCGGCAATGAAGTTGTTATTGTTAGTAGTTGCCGGTTCATCACCCATGATGAGGGGATGGGCGAAAAAAGAAAAACTTAGGGTAGAAAGGCTCTGATTACCATGAAGGAATATAATCTTCTTTATTAATTTTCAATGGTTTACATGGTCCCTATTTATATTGTTAGAATACAAATCAAAGACCACTAATTTAGGCACAATTATAGGGATTATTATAGGGACTAAGTCAAATCAATGGAAGATATGTAATAATAAAAGATATTCTCCTAATATAAAAGATACTCTCCTAATATAAAAGATATTCTCCTAATAGATCGTGCAATGAAATTTCTAAAAACTTTCAATATACTTTCTCACCTCGTCACCTAAAAAAAATGTGAATTCATCATTTTAAACTCATGCGTGAAAAACAAGACAAAGATTGGAATTGCCAACCCACCATAACTTTCTTTTTCTACAATCTATCCGCACTGCTCAATCACCAATCACAACTCTTAATTTATCTAACAATAAGGCACAATAATCAAATCAATTCCCACATTAGGATTCGAAAACCCTTGCTGCACACTTTTCCAATATATCACGGCTGAACTCGATCCTTAGGTCATAAGGTGACAATGTAACGACCCAAAATTCCACACATCGTGATGACGCCTATCGCAATACTAGGCAAGTCGACAATCATAAATAATCACGCATCTTTAAATTGAAAACATAATGAAATAAGCTTAATAGTGAAAATCTCATAAATATGATAAGAAAATACCGTGACTCAATACAAAATCCCCCAAAATTCAGATGTCACTAAGTACATGAACATCTATATGACAACACAGTCTGACTACTAAAACAACTGTCTAGAAAGATAGAACAGTACAAATAAACTAAAAAAAATGAGAGTCAAGGTTTGCGGACTCCAATGTAGCTACCTCAATAATCTCCGAACAACTAAAGCTCCAATCAACCGCTGTGTCCAGAAGTACCTGGATCTGCACAAGAAGTGCAGAGTGTAATATGAGTACCACCGACCCAATGTACATAATAAGTAACAACATTAACCTTGGCCTGAAAGCAGTGACGAGCTCAGACATGTACAGTCCAAATGCAGATTTTTAACAGTACAAAAATGTAGTCATACTTTCAAGTTTAACAGTTTAAGTTCAACATGAATAAAATATGCCAAGTGTGACTGATATGAGGAATGTTACATCTATATATCTACATATCAATTATGCATGCCAACTGTAATGCAAAAGAGTGATAAAGTCATATACATACTCTCGGAGTACTCAATCTCACTCAGCACGCTCAATCACTCAGTACTCCCAATCACTCGGTACTTCTAGTCACTTAGTACTCCCAGTCACTCAGCACTCTCAATCACTTGGCACTCGCGCTCGGCACTCGCACTCATGCCTAAGCGCTAATATAAGCCAATCATGGCATGAATTAATAAAACATGCTGCGGCGTGTAGCCCAATCCCATAAGTATTCACTCACAATCAGGCCCTCAGCCTCACTCAATCATCAATCTCTCTAGTCTCTCGGGCTCAAAATGTTATGACAATCAGCCCAAACAATGATAATATGATGTAACAATTAATAGCAACAGAGACTGAGATATGATATGCAAATGATAGATGTGACTAAGTACATAATTGTAAATTAAGCAAGAATTTCAATAGCAAAACGACCTCTGTGGGTCCCAACAGTACCAACATATAGCCTAAGCATGATTTCTAACATGAATCACCGCTCAATTCCTCTGACACATGGAGAGTACACGAATAATAACAAGATTAGATGACTACACAATTCCACGTAATCGACTGAGTCATAATTTATACGGTGCACGCCCACACGCCTGTCACCTAACATGTGCATCACTTCAACACTAACCACGTAACACGTAATTTAGGGATTTATACCCTCAAAACCAAGTTTAGAAATGTTACTTACCTCAAATCGCGCAAATCTCTACTCCAACAAGCTCTTGCCTCGCGAATCGGCCTTCGAATGACTAGAATCTAGCAAGAAGCAACTTAATACAATCAACGCAAGCTATTGGAATCAATTCCATATGATAAAGCTAGGTTCTTTAACAAAAGTCAAAAAGTCAACCCCGGGCCCACGTCTCGGAATCCGATAAAATTAACAAATCCGAATGCCCATTCAACCACAAGTCCAACCATACCAAAATTACTCAATTCCGATCACAATTCGACCTTCAAATCCTCAAATTAATGTTTATGAAGTTTCTACAATTTTCACCAATTTTTCCAACCCAAAAACCACTAATTAAATGATAAAAACAATGATAGATTCATGTATATAATCAAATCCGAGTTAGAATCACTTACCTCAATCAGTTCCTTGGAAATCCCTCCAAGAATTGCCTCAATCCAAGGTCCCAAACTCCAAATATGAAATAATACTCTAATCATCCTCATTTTTGAAATCTTATATTCTGCCCAGATGCTCCTCTTTGCGATCACGGAAAGCCCTTCATGATTGTGAAGAACAGAAATTATGCTGCTCTCAAATTACTCTTCGCGAACAAGGACAAACCATCGCGAACACGATTCACAGACTCATCAACCTAAGCAATCGCGGACCCCTTCACGTGATCGCGAAGAACAAATCGCGTGGACTCCTACCCTCCTCCTTTCTTCTTCGCGGACGCGACCCAACCCACGTGTTCGCGATTCATAAAATGCCAAAGCTCCGCGATCGCAGACCTCTTCTGGCGATCGCATAGAACACTTCCACCAATCTCCCAAATAAGCCTTCGTGATCGCGAACCTTCCCACGCGAGCGCTATTATGGAAACCGGAAGCACGGGCATCAGCAGCTTCAGCAACTCAACCAAGTCAAATTTCAAACCGTTAGCCATCCGAAATACACCCGAGGCTCCCAGGACGTCAACCAAATATACTAACAAGTCCTAAAACATCACACGAACTCGCTCGAAGCCTCAAATCACATCAAACAACACTAAAATCACGAATCGCACATCGATTCAAGCCTAATGAACTTATGAACTTCTAACTTCCAAACCTAATGCCGAAACATACCAAATCAACTCCGATTGAGACCATATTTTGCACAAAAGTCATAAATGACACAACAGACCTATTCCAACTTTCGAAACCAAAATTTGAGCCCGGTAACCACAAAGTCAACTGTCGGTCAAACCTCTGAACTCTCCAAAATTCAAAATTTTCAACTCTCGCCAATTCAAGCCAAAATCATCTACGGACCTCCAAATCAATATTCAGACACTCCTAAGTCCAAAATCACCATACAAAGCTATCAGAACCATCAAAACTCCATTCCGGAGTCATTTAAATACAAGTTAACATCCGATCAACTCTTCCAACTTAGGCTTCAAACCATGGGACTAAGTGTCTCAACTCATTCCGAAACATCTCCGAAACCAAACCAACCACCCCGACAAGTCACATAATAACAATTGAGAACAAAATAAGCAGTAAATAGGGGAATGTGGCTATAATACCCAAATTGACTGACCGGGTTGTTACAAGATCTGCACGCAAGGTATAGAAGTGTAGTACGAGTACAACCGAATCCATGTACTTAATAAGTATCCTAACTAACCTCGGCGAGGTAAAAGAAGAAAGAACTATAGATGATACTCACTAACACCTATGCAGTTCATAATTTAAACAAGTATAAAACAGATACATGATAAAAATAGGAAATCTCAGGTAAAACCACCTTGATGCTCACAATTCCTCGTTTTAATGTGTTCTTCTCAGTCAACAATCCAGAATATAAGGAAGATATGCAAGTAAAATCAGGTAAACAGTCGAGGAAAGTTCTAGTAAAGATGAAATGCAATAACCCAATATCAGTCCGTTGCGGCGTGCAACCCGATCCAATAATAGTAACCAGCTCTCTCAGAGCGCATATCAACCAGAAACCTGTCGGTTTCTCAGAATCCACATGTACACCATCAAGAGAGAAAGACGAGAGGGTGACCCTAGGGGGATGGATCTGTATCTCAACGCTGCACGGACAACTCACGTGCTGCGCGGACAACTCACGTGCTGCGCGGATAATTCACGTGCAATAATATCAATATCTGAATCCGTACGGATAACTCACGTGCTGGACGGACAACTCATGTGCTAATATAACAATCCGCCCGGCGTGTTCTTAGGCATCCAGTCCAAATCATATCACACAGAAGCAATCATGCAAGAACACATGTACATGATGGATAAATATCAAATTTCATGCTTCTGGACCGGTACAATTACATGCTAAAGTGTAGGCATGTGCAATGTGTCCTATCATAGCTCAAATCGGCAATTTATCACAGAAATAGCAATTACCAAGTTTATTCAGGGAATTAACCTCTTCATAACCTCAAACATGACTCAAATAGTTTACGACAATGATACAAATATGAGAAACATTATAGCTTAAAGCCTAACAGTCAACTTTAGGCATATCATAGCCTAAGCACTACCCCGAGCATGGATAAATACCTTGGTGCTTGCACATGGGTTAAAACACCACACATATGCGCACCCATAGCACGTAGCTATCACTAATAATTCGGGTAACTAGTGCCTTAACCAAGCTTAGACAGGATTCTTAACTCAAATAAGCCAAATCCAATACCGAGCAAGCCAACCAATACTCTAGAAATGCCATCCCGCGCGTACCGACCTTCGAATGGCTTGAAACTAGACAAAAGCAACTCAAGAACATAAAATAATTCCAAAAGAAACAAACCCAATTAATAAAGGTCGAATCTTTAATCAAAAGCCCCAAAGTCAACCAAAAATTCAAACCCGAGCCCGCACCTCGAAACTCGACAAAACTTATAAAATCCGAGCACCCATTCAATTACGAGTCCGAACATTCTAGTTTCACTCAAATCTGACTCTTAATCGATGCTCAAAACTCGAAAATTCACTTTATGAAGTTTTAGACAAAACCCCCCAATTTCTCTTTTTAAATCATCAACCAAATGCCAAAAATGAGGATAGATTCATGAAATATAATCAAAACTAAATAGAGGACACTTACCCCAGTCCATATAGTGAAAATCGCTTCAAAAATCATCTCAATCCGAGCTCCATAACTCCAAATATGCAAGAATGGCCGAAACCTCCGAAATAGAGTACTTTATAATCATTAGGCAGAAATACCTTACGGGATCGCGGGACACTCTTTGCGATCACAAAGAACAAACTGAGCAGCCCACAAAAATATCCTACGCGTTCGTGAAGCTTCACATGCGAATGCGATGACCACATGCACCTGCTCTACGCGATCGTGACAAGACAATCGCAAACACGAAGAAGAAAATCTGCAGCCCTAGCTTCTAAACTCGACTCTACGCGAACGCGGGCTGGCCAATACGAACATTGAAATGATCTGAAACTCATTTGAAACTCACCCGAGCCCCTCCGGACCCCGTCCGAACATACGAACAAGTCCTGAAACATAAGACGAACCTACTCGAGGCCTCAAATCACGTGTAACAACAGCAAAACCATGAATCGCACCCCAAATCAAACTTAATGAACTTTTGAATTTCCAACTTCAAACGCTCGTGCCGAACCCTATCAAATCAACCCGAAATGAACTCAAATTTTGCACACCAGTCTCAAACAACATAACGAAGCTATTCCAAATCTCGAAACCACAATCCGAACCTGATATCATCAAAGTTAACTCTCGGTCAAACTTATGAACATTTCAAATCTTCAAATCTCCAGCTTTCGCCAATTCGTGCCGACATTCTAGAAATAAACAATGCAAATCCAGGCATACGTCCAATTGTAAAATCACCATCCGTATCTAACGGAATCATCAAAACTCTGAACGGGGGCAAAATACTAAAAAGCCAAACTTGGTCAACTCTTCCAACTCAAAGCTTCAAACATGAAATTCATTCTTCCAAACTAATTTTGAAATACCTGAAAACCAAAACCGACGATACACACAAGTCGTCATATATCATACAAAGCTAATCAAGACTCTAAATAGCTGTACGGAATGCTAATGCTCAAAATAACTGATCGGGTCGTTACATTCTCCCCCACTTAAACATACGTTCGTCCTCGAACTTGCCTAGAATCATTCCAAAGCCATCAAAACGCAATGTAACCTTACCATGCACATACTCGGGGGTGATCCCACGTCAGCCCAATCCATGTAAGCCTTACAACACAACATAACCGAAGATCATTACTTTAACCTTAGTCTGTAAACCTCAGAACCCAATTTCCAACATCTACAATCCTTACAAGATCCAAATCTCGTACCTACACACTGTGTAAGTCTGAACAAGCTGCATCAAGCCATAACCATGACCCAAGTCATAATCACATGATATACCACACAACTCGCATACTCGTAGTAACAATTACCGATCACAGTAGCTGCTCAAAACAAACCCAATACAGGTAATAACTTCATATCAAATAGAACCTTGTTCTAAAACCTTCGTACATTGTCGATGATGAAAGAAACATACAGAAACTCATAACCACTCATCAGATCAACAAGTCATGGAGCCCTCTCTCATCCGTCAAAAACCAAGGCCAAATCCTATGCCGACTTCTGATATTATTCCTCTATACCTACCGTAATCTAATCCAATAGCAATCACTTCCAGTCCAAATACTTCATCTCATTAAATACAAGCTACTCTACTGACATGCCACACTAATACTACCTAGAGCCACAAACCGTGCAATCCGTGCACCAATACGCAACAATTCAATTCACCCAAAAATGGAAAATGTCTCAAATGAGAGAACCGTTCCACAAGCTCAGCAAGTACCACCACAATGCAATGATAAGAGCTCATCACACACAGTAGCACCAAAACATACAAATCTATCACAAAGGATCATATCTCATCATATACCCGCTGTAATACGTGACTTTTCCAAACACCGATCCATATGAATACCTCAAGCCCTAATGCTCAAAATCAACAAACCACAAGCAATTAGACATCAAGTACACGAGTCCATGACCATAACCATGGAAAAGCA
This sequence comes from Nicotiana obtusifolia, assembly GCA_002018475.1. Taxonomy (NCBI): domain Eukaryota; kingdom Viridiplantae; phylum Streptophyta; class Magnoliopsida; order Solanales; family Solanaceae; genus Nicotiana; species Nicotiana obtusifolia. The sequence goes on along the minus strand of MCJB01023079.1, from coordinate 193,668 downwards.
AATAACACAATATAGCACGGCCAGGAAAGAACATAACCAAGGCAAAGTCAACCATTCAACACCCCAATAACCATCTGGCCCGAATTTCGCTGCAAGGCCCAAACAGAACCGCATCATATGTGCGTATAACCAACAAATCACGTAGCATAGAAGAGTAACATATAGAACATATCAGAACACGAACACGCTCAACTCTAACAGAATGACTCACCCCTCAATACTAATCGTGCTGAGTCAATATATCCGGCCCTGTGTAGAATACACATCCTCCTTGAGCCTACTAATGGACTGCCCAACCAACCCCCGTCATCCCCAAATGGATAAATTTCCCTCCAAAAGTCCATAATGATCTATCCATAACACATACCACAATCTAGCTAACTTTGGCCGCATCTTCATAGTCTGCAATCCACGAAACAATCTGCTTCTAAGAACTCCAGTCTCCAAATCCATAGAACACACGAATCACCACAGTTGATCCCAACTCCATCGTAGGAATGTTTGACACATCTCTCATACACGATCATCCCATGAGGAATACTTCTACAATTCTTTCAAACCATATAGCAAAATCTGAACATCAGTAGTCGATCAACCAGAAGAGTACCGCAATGCCAATGAAGCATTCGTAAGTCAAAACACAGTGTGCCTTCTGAAATGTGCACCCTTATCAGGCAATACCAAGTAGTAATAGCATTTATTTAGTCATCAACCGTCCATGTTGTCTAAGAATTCATGACATTCCTTTCAAAACTGAACTGTGATCTTGCACAGGCAAATCTCAATCCCACATAACACACCGCATCTATCATGCCATCATACGAAAAGCATGAGAATCTCATAATCAATTCTGAGTCACTAGCAGAATACATACCCGATCAGTCAGAAACCTTCCATTTGATCCCATCCAGGAGAAAATCACAATATGTAACATGCTCCTCACACCAGTAGGAAATATCTATATCAACCGTGGTAGAAACCATCGAGAATACTTTGGAATCTATTTGCACATAAACAAGCTACCAGAACTTAATCCTTATAACTTAACCAAGCCACACAGGTCTCCAAATCAAAGAGTAGTGCCACAAAACACCCATAAAGCCTCACCTCATAATAAGAACCAAAAGAACCGATCCTATCCATTACCGTGCTAATCCAACCTACTACCAAGTTGTCCTGTTTCTCCGAGTTCCTTCTAAATTACCCTCAAGTTGACACTTCTCTTTGCCAGAACACTACGATCCTTATCCAAAGCTCACCACAAGAGATCCTAGCATAAAACCACTCCGCCCCGAGGCCAATAAGCCGATGTATTCCCTCTTAAGCACCCCAAAAGTACCACAACCGAGACACCCACTCTAAAGAGATCTTCTGTGAATCTAAAGACGTTACCTTCACCTTCCTGATACTGAAATGTAGAATCAATAATGATATAGAAATACCGCGAGTCTCGACACCATTTAATGTAAAACTCAGATTCTTGCAATACACAAATCTTGAAAATTCCCAATTGCTACATATAAATCTTGAATCCATTAGAACCTTCTCGAGAGTCATCCACTCTGCTCAAATCTCAATTGCACCACCCAATCGGGTCGAACAACCTGTGTCCCATTAGCCCAATAACACACAAAGAAGTAATCCACACCTCTAAGCAATCGAGTGAATCCTTTTTCCTAGTACATTACATCTATCACGAACAACAACCCTAGACCATTTCCAAGACTCCCATATACCATAAGGTGTAATACATCATGCATCCCGAAATTCCTTACTCAAGTCATTCTTAGAACCTACCCTTACAAGTCATAACTGACCCACCAGTATGCCTCAGATCGAAACCAATACAACACATAACCATGCAATCAAATCGTCGATAGCAGACTCCCCTACTTGGCACAAAGCCATGGATCAAAACATGCGATGACTCACAATGCCCATACTCTATTACTGCCATAATACTGTAGTGAGATTCAACTAAATCCTTCATAAGCTCATGTAACACAAACCATATAATACCTCAAATAATCTGCTAAGCTCGCATTCATCTTTGTGATGGTCAGGTCAACTTTCTCAACCAATCTAAACTCAAATCGCAACACCTATACCCAATGGTAGAAAGGAAAGCCTCCATACAACACATAAGGATCACACATCCATAGATTAACCTACAAATGATAACTCATCTACTTAGCCTCAAACTGACATCTCTCTGTACCTTTTCACAACCATAACTACTACGCAATCACTTAATTTTCCTGAGTCCGAACTCATCAACAAGACATGAAAATCTACTTCGTTCTACAAATGAAATAACACGAAAGAATATCACAAAAACCTTCATAACTTAAGACTGTATGACACATCCATAGAATCGAGCATCCAATAGTCCTTTTCACATCTCAAATAAACTCTTCCCATCACATTCAAACCATCTGAACACATCCCGCAGTCACATCCTACTCACCACATAGCCATCCAACCACTCACTGAGCCACCGGTCCCAATTAAAGGGACACCGCTAGACATAAAGTCCAAAAGAACATGCTCACACACCTGAAACTACCGAGCCTAAGCTGTAGTCCAAACCGGGCCCCAAGTCCCCCAGACTGGTCCATCACTAAAATAAAAAAAAACATCTCGCACCTCATCCATGGAATCCACAAGCCGTTGATGTAGAGCTGATACCGAGCGCTTACATGCGCGTAAGGGTGAGTGGAAGGATTTCAAAGAGATGCACTTTAAGCTGAATCAATGCTGCACGATAAGGAAAGATATATGAGAATTTAATCCTAAGTGCCATGTAGCCTCTCTAAGATAGGTATGGACACCATCATACTGATCCACAAGACTCTACTAGGCAGTTGCTCATGACTCGTAAAACCTATGCACCTAGAGCTCTGATACTAACATGTCACGACCCAAAATCCAACCCGTCGTGATGGAACCTAACCCAACCTACTAGGTAAGCCAAGTAACAATAAGGAACAATATATTAATAATGCTAAGAGTCAAGAAGTAAATAACTGAATTTTATACAACTCCCCAAGGAGTGGTAGTACAAGTCATGAGCCACTAATACTTAGATTTTACAAAACTGAAATAAAATAAATACAACGTATGTTTGAAATGTACATGAATAGAATTTGGATCTAAAGCTACCAAGGACAAGTGATAGCGATAACTGGAATGCATTTACATCTCAATGCCAGCCCTCGCCATACACAACAACATCAACACCAAAATTTGCGCGCAAGGTGCAGAAGTGTAGTATAAGTACTGTTGATACCCAATTTTACCCTCATAATTTTATATGTCCTTCATCATCATATTTTTACTTCATTTTATATAATTATATTGGTATTTTTAAGCTATTTACACAATTTTGCAATAATAGCCTATATGCATGCATAACTACATTTATTACATTATTCATGCTAAAATAGCATTTCTATATTTTATAATGTTAAGTTATTATTATCAACCATTTTATTACATAAGTAATATTTTATTATTTATTAATTATTTTGTTTAAACAGTTTTGTGTATTTAATTCTTAGCCAAATTTTAGGCTAATTTTCGGACAAAGAACAGGCACAAAACATTTGGCCTATCCCTAGTTCAGTCTTCAACAGCCCAAGACCAAACAATCCTCTTAAAAAATCGGTCACGACCCGACTTTAACCCGCCCCGATCCCATTTAAATCGTGGCCGTTGATCTCAAATGATCAACGACCCAAATTAAGTCGACCCCTTCCATATATCCATCCCCACTAACCCTAGAGACCCATTCCCTCTTCAACCGCCTCTACTCTCCCTATTCCTCTCTTCTTCTTTACAAATCGTAGCCGCCGTATCTCTAAATCCTCTCTGAATCCGGCCCCAATATGGAATCCTTTCGTGATTCTCTTGCCTTGTTCTGCTACAACTCATGCTTTCATGTTGTTAACTTAATATTTACCTAATTTTGGTAAATGCTACCTTTCAAGACGGGCCTGATTTGGCTCTAATTTTGTGATGATCTGGCCGATGTTTCATCTATATATACTCTACAATGAACAATTCTTGCATTTCCCACCAGATTCATTGCCATTTGACTCGACTAGGGCTTGAAATTTCGATTTCTCCTTTACCGGTTCTATTATTGATTGCATGTGATATTTTCTTTCCTTATTTGTGTTTGATTGATTGTTTTACATGTTTGATTGTTCAATTTCTACCACTATATAACCTCTCCCCAATTTCCCCTTTGGACGGACCTCATTTTTTTTACTACTATTACTCTCATTATTCTCCTCTTTCACTCATTCACTTACTTTGTTACACTCGAGTATTTTTTGAAACTGTTGAATTCTAGGTCCGCTGAAAGCTAAGGCCATAATAGTATTAAACGACGTCATCCAATGCAAGCACTGCTCGGAACCCTTCTCGAGGCTTTTGTAAACTCTGAAGCACTGGGGATTTCAGGTTTCACTGTCTTCCTTCAATTGTTGCTGCTGAATCACTACTAATATTCTATGTTGCTCACTCTTTTTCCCATTTATCTTTTCAACCAGTTAGTGTTCTTTACCTTTACAATTCAAATTACTTCCTTCCTATATGATGACGCTTATGTGAATTATTTGTGCCATTATTGTTTGGCTCAGTTTCCCTGCTGCTTATGAAATTTCTAATGTTGTGTGATTCTCACATTTTTTACTGACTGTCAGTCTCGATGAGGTTTCTTCTACCATTCTGTGTGTTCTGATATTACCTAAGTTCAAAGCTTCTAGATGGGTAGCTTGTTCTTTTCTAGGTGCAATAAAGCTCTGGCCCTCTTAAATGTTACTTGAACTTATGTGATCTTTCTATTGTGCTACCTTTGTATTCTATCCTGTTTGCTTTAATGTCTCTTTGTAGTTTCAATGCCATAATTCTATTAGATTCTACTCTTAGAATAATCAGTAGTTAACTAAAGTAATTTGCTCTTTGTATATTTACCTGGTTCGAATATTAAACCTAATAAATGCTTGGTGTGAGTGTATCTTCAACTTGCTAACTTTCTTAAAATGATCAAGCCTATGTGAATGCTGAACCTTTCAGACAGTACATTTCTATGCTACTTGCGAGCCTCAACACTATGCTATAGTTGCATGTCTTACTACCATTTTGGTTGCCACAACACTATTCTATAGGTCATGTTTGCTAGTGCTAGTTTGCTCAGTTTCATGCCTATTTTTATCCTTGATATGTACAACGGAACTTGCTATAGACTTGCATTCTCAGAATTAGATACCTGGTTACTAATTAACTGTTGCAGAATTTTCAACATTGTTGACCTTTAATTTCTTAATAGTTTTTCTAATACATACGTTCGGCTCGTCACAAACTGACTTACAAATCTAAGTTATGTTTTGTCCTACATGCTTATGTTAAAGATTTTCTGGTGAAGTTCACCGTTGGTCTTTGTCTCTCGAGCACGTCATTGCTACTTGTTACCTTCTGGAAATTAATTCATGCCCCTGCTTGCTTTGAACTCTCATGCTTAATTCCTCTATTTGTGGATTGTTGTATGCTAGATTCCTGCAATCAAATCATGTGTATCCCAAGAAACCTGTTACCTTGAACTTGTTTGTTAATATGAAAATCCTTGTATATGTCCAATCTATGTGTTCTACATACTCTTTCCATCTTATGTGTGCTTATGTGATGTTCAAGTGTGTGTCTTACCCTTGGGACGTGTCGAATTTTTGCTTTTGGTAGTTGTGGTATTAGGGTCCAAATGAGCATGTTCTCCACCTTAGAATTTGAGTTATCTTAATGATTTGGGGTTTGTATGAGTTGCCATTCGTGCTTTAATTATCTATATCTGGTAATGGATGGGCAAGAGAATTGTTTTGTTGTTGGGCCTGGACTAGTGAATCTGGTTCTTGGTGTTGTAGTTTCGAGCACACTATTTGCGCCTGGGATATGGGCCTGTCTGAATTTTAAAGCCATTTGAAGGCCCAGATGCACCGCTGGGTTGTTTTACATTTATGATTTGGCATGTAGTTATTCCATTTTGAGCTGTAATAATTTGTATAACAAATGATGGGGAGTTAATAAAAGGGGCAGGGGTATTCTAATACTTGCACGAAAGGGTAGAAAGCATGCCTATAGGGTCTATTTGTTCTATTTGCTATTACATCTGGCATGCCCTATTTGTTGCACACTAATAGGAACCATGCTTATAGGAATCACGCAGACACTTCACTTAACTTGTCAAATATGCTATACTTTTTTCCGTATCAACTATTCAATGCTTTTAGATAATATGCCTATAGGATGCAATAATGCAATATTTTCACTAATATAGATACCACGACTATGAGGTTTAATAATTGGTTAACTGCTTTATATTACTTTTGTACTGTCCCACTTAGATGACATGCCTATAGGGTTGAAATGTTATAAAATCAAGTGTAATTGTCAAATGTTAAGAATCCTACCTATAAGATACTCTCACTCGCCTAGAAAAGCCGTTTATGAAATTAACGCTGTTAATGCTGGACTCTCAAAACTGTTTCACTACCTAATTATGCAACTGTTAGAAATCATGTCTATAGGATAATGTCGCCTGCTTAAGATGCATATCTATAAAATCAGCGCTATTAATTCCGAGCTTTCTTACAGTTTTATTGCCTCATTGGATATACAATTTAGAGATCATTCCTATAAGGTTTGTAATACCTATAATATACGAATTCAGAAATAACAATGTTGTTTGCACGATGCTGGAATTCAGAATCACCTAGAGACCATGCCTATAGGACTTAAAAACTCTAAGTCTTAATTCTGAAATTGTCTAGTGCCTAATATAAGAATCTGATCACGTGCTTTTGTGTTTACGCGTGGAGGTCAACTTGAGCCTTTCATTGCAATTGTGTGCAGTCCTATCTTTTATTCAATGTCTCCTAGTTTTATCAATTTGAGCAACCTAAGTGAGGACTAGAACCAACTAATAATAGGTCCAAAGCCTCCTAGACAATAAGCATGGGACAGGTAGTGCACGAATATGATACAGTTTAGAATTGAATTAGAGCACCTCTAAGTAATTACTTCAACATAGTAATTGGGTAGTAGGAAATGATAGTCTATGCCCTCTGAATAATATGTGCAACCCCTACCTCAAGAGAGATGTGAAGTATTATTTATGTTGCACGGGGTGATCCTTTAGGCTAAACAACTTAGGAACCCCCCTCCCCCATCCTTCTATATGCTTGTTGTTCACACTTAGTCATAGACCGACGCAATTGTACTCTGTGATTTTTTTTAAGACTTGTATCAATTAGTCATATAGTTAATTTTTATGTTATGATAGAGTTTTCAACTTCTACATCTTTCTTTGCTTATTTGATCATCTAGCTTAATTATCTAATCCACATTGTTTAGGTTTCGGCAGGGACCCATAGTTGTGGATCTCAAAGAGTGCCTAACACCTTCTCTTTGAGGTAATTTTTTCCCTTACCCGATCTTTGATAGCGTTGACTAGTCAAACAGAGTTATTTGTACATAGGTGGTTAACACACATCGTTAGGTGACGACTATTCTCTTTTAATACCCATTTAAAAGAGTTGTAATACATTGAGACTCGCTTTCGAGAGATAATGGGACGTGACGGCATGTCGACTCTGCTAGGAATATACTTAGGCTCTTACCCATAACAAATTTGACTTACGTGGATTATTTTCCTTTATTTGTCTAAATTACTATGACATGCACATCCCTTCCCTTATTTCTCTTTATTTGTCTAAATTACTATGGGATGCACATCCGTTCCCTTATTTCCCTTTATTGCTATGACATGTACGCCCTCTCCCGCTCTTTTCATCTTGTCTAATACTGCTATATCATGACTCTCCAGTCCCTATTTCCCTATTTGCTTCATTACGTTCTCGCACATTTTCATGAGTTAAGCTAACTTATTTCTTTTGTCCTTCTTTTCTTTTCTCTTCTTTTTCATCTTTACCGTGTTATTTACTGTTTTATGCACTTTTATCATGCAAATACTTGGCAATGTTTTACTATTTCTGCATAACGCATGCTCCACATCATACTCCACTCGTGCTCATTATCAATATAGCGGCGCTTGATGAGTGTCCATGCTTTCCTGAAATCACCCTTTTAAATCAGAAAGGCTTATTTGCGGTAGACTAGTCAATCTGCGGTGCAGTCGACAGTTCCGCGCCTTTCCCTCTCAAGTTGTCCACTTGAGAGTACTAGTCCAGACCCTTCTAGAAACCCCACTCTAATTTGAAATATACATGCATTATGCTAAACCTAGTACGGATTGAAGCGTCATTGGCGTAACAACCCGCTTAGATAAACGTTGTCCAAAGTCCGACTGGATTTCCATAATCGCAAAAGACGCTATCATGTTATGAGCATTACTTGGAGAAAATGTGCCAACATGCTGATCATTATTGCGTAAGTAGTCGAATCTAGAGGAGAAAAAGGCTAACCTTTGCTTGTTTGCAGAAAATGAAGCATGAAGTCACCAGGTTCGGTATGGTCCAAAATATCTCGCCTTTACTAATTGACTGGTGGAAGGACCTTGCACCTTGTGATAAAAATCATGTGAGGAGAGTACTTGGTGACTTGCCATTTTTGCTAAGCATTCGACCAAATAGGGAACTGATAAAGGCCGCTACCATGTTTTAGGATGAGAAAAGAGCTGTTTTTTGATTTGGCAATACAGAAATGACTCCTCTCCTAGAAGAAATTGGGGGTTTCGTCAAGTTTCCATGGGATAGTCCGGGACTACTGGTGCCAAAAAATCACACTCTCCGTGGTTTTCTGAAAATGTGGGGTTTTAAGAAGAATGATGAACTACCCTACAGAACGAAATCATACATCCCTTTCGAGTTTCTCTACGAGCGTTATGGACATAGCAAATCATATCGCCTTCATCATGACGAACTAGCCATTACCTCTTTGGGATGGGTGCACCACGGGATTTATGTTTTCATTGTCTGCTTCGTGGGATTGTTAATCTTTCCGATGCAAGGAGGAAGGATTCACACCACTTAGCCATGGTCTCCAGGACCTTAATGGTTTGGTATCGTAGGACACACTTACACTATCATCCCCATAATCTTAGCTGAGATGTGCCGTGCTCTGGATCGGTGCAAGCAGGGGTTCAGACACTTTGAGGGTTGTAATCTATTGCTACAAGTTTGGCTGTTGGAACACTTTCAGAGGGGAGAGTATCCTCAAGAGCATATGCAAAGGCCACTGAATGACTACATAGCCAACTACCACCCAAAGAAAATGACATTCATTCCAGACAGATTTGTAAAGGCTGGAAATGCTGTAGGCTGGGTGTGTTTCTTTAGCAATATGATAGATGAGAAGTGCATTGGATGCTTGAATGGTTTCCTAGTAGTGAGTTCATCATCAGATCAAAAGGAACTACTCACTTGTACTAATCGGGCTGCGAGGCATCTACCCTTATGCTCCTATAAGAGTAATGAGACAAGATGGAAGAAAACAAGTCATACCTCAGGTTTCCAACATGGTTCAGTACAAGGCAGATTTCAAGGGGGATGTCATCCCATTCAAGTTCTAAGTGCAACATATGTGGAACCAAAAGATCATCGTGGAAGGAGAAACTATTGAGCCAGACATGTATTATGCCGACCATATGTACTACTATCTATCATGGTTAGAAGACGATATAGCTGGGGATGTCAAACCAGGAATCAATCTGAAGGATAGGATCATAGATGAAGTGGCTGAGGCACAGGCGAAATACAAGAGGCTACGCAAAAGGGTGTTCGAATATGAAGTTATGCATCTAGAGCAGCATAAAGTAAACATGGAGGCGATAAGGAAATGGAAAAAGATTGCCACTAAGTCGACGGAGAGATTAGAATACTTGGAGCAAGGACTGATGGAGCTGGAAGGGAAGATGAGAAAGAGACTTTGGGATTGTCAGGGCATGAACGAAGATGAAGGAGGAAAGTTGGAAAAAGCTTTATTGCTGGACATGCGCGATCCGGGAAACAGGATTGATGGGGTCAAGAGCTAAGCATGGAGAAGGTCCCTCAGGGACCAAATAAATTAGGAGATGATGTTCTTTACTGCTTTTAGTTTAGATTAGATTCGATGTAATAAGGCTTAATTCCATTAGTAACTTTATTATTATTATTGTCGATTTAGTGAAAGATTGTTTTGGCTTATTTTCGCACTAGTGAGATGAAGCAAACGTTAGCATCAATTTTCTCCAAGTCTATGCGTTGCTTAGGCCTACATCAGGCACAATGATGTCTCCCAAATTAGGACGCGAATTATCGCATGACTCTTTTGAAACATGTTTAAATATTTCAAACACTCTTTTATTTCACCTTACTGACTTGGTTACCTTTTGTTTTTATTTCTTTATTTATTCCGATTCCCAAAGGTTGTTCGTGCATACTGGCATCATCAGCATGCCATACTAGATCCAAAGGTCCTCCTCCTCGTCCTCCTCCTCCTCCACCTAGCAACAAGAAAAGCAAAGACAAGGGCAAAGCGAAGATGGATGACATAAGTGGTATTCAAAAAGATAACGCTACCACGACAGAGAATGTTGAAACATCAGATGGTAGAAGCACCCCAGGGTAGAATGAGTTGGTCTTACATTTGGAAATCCTGGAGCTACAGGGTGAGCTGAACAAGTCTGAAATTTGGCAATCCTTTCCCTTACTCTTAATATTCCCGACATCAACCAGCAAAACCCAACTACCTAAAACCAAACACCGCCACAAAACAGACAAAACCAGAATCCACCACCCATAGCTCCAAATCCTCCGACAGCTCCCCAAAACCTCAACCCACCACCAGTGCAAACCCCTCGATAACACCTCCATCACCCAACTCAATACCCGCAAACCACTACTTATCATACTCCCCAATATGCACCACAACCCACTCTCGATCCCCAAAACTCAACCAACAATCATCCATATATCCAAGTTCCAAGAACGCATCAAAACAACCTGATATATGTGGAACCCTTACCCCATACCCCGCAGCAAATCTATACATACCTGAAGCGACTAAGAAGGACCTGCTCATTCGAAACATGGCAGATGAACTCAAGAAACTTACAGGGAGAGTCCAGAGTGTTGAAGGCAAGAAATATGTTGATGGTTTTAAGCATGAAGATTTGTGTATTCAGCTAGATGTAGAACTGCTGGAGGATTAAAAACCTCCCAAGTTCGAGATGTTCGATGGCACTGGTGATCCGAAGGTGCGTCTAAGAACCTATTGCGACAAGCTTTTAGGAGTGGGTAAGAACGAACAAATCCGCATGAAACTGTTCATGCAAGTCTTACAGGAGACGTCTTGTCTTGGTATATCAGTAAAAACCCGAAGAAGTGGGCAAATTGGGAAAGTATGGCATCAGATTTCATGGATAGATTCAGGTTCAACACAGAAAATGCACCAAACATTTTCTATATCCAAAACCTCAAGAAGAAGCCGAAAGAAACCTTCCGCTAGTATGCTACTTGTTGGAGATCAGAGGCCGCAAAGGTAAGGCCTACACTTGAAGAAGAACAAATAAAAAAATTCTTTGTTGGAGCTCAAGGTCCACAGTTTTATGAAAGGTTGATGGTCATCGAGAATCACAAGTTCTCAAAGATCATCAAGTTAGGAGAAAGGAGAGAAGAAGGAATCAAGAGTGGAACATTGACCAATTTTGAAGCACTGCAAGCCACAAACAAAGCCTTATAATCAGGAGGTATTTCAAAGAAGAAAGAAGTGGGTGCTATGATGTTAGCGCACGGCCCTAAGTCTCCCCTTACATAGCAAACACTTCCGCACACATATCAACCCTCACCCCCAAAATACCAATACCCTTCCACGACTTACCATACCTATAACACTCAGCCTATATACTACCATTCACCTCCATCCACCCGCAAAAACTACCCAAAGCCACGCCCAAACTTCGACCGCAGAACTCCCAGACAATACACCCCAATTGCTGAACCCATAGCCTAACTGTATGAGAGACTGAAGGCCGCTAGTTACGTCACCCCTATTCCTGTTGTTGCTATCGAGAACCCTTCCCAGTGGATCAATCCCAACAAAACTTATGCCTATCATTCAGGCATGAAAGGTCATAGTATTGAGGAGTGCCGCATGTTAAAAGACAAGATTCAATCACTGATCGACACTAAGGTTATACAAGCAAAGGAATCTGCACCAAATGTCCGCAATAACCGTCTTCCGGATCGTAGGGGTGAGGTGGTGAATGTGATAGAAACTGATGAGGAATGGGATCAGGAAGGGTCCATCTGACTCATTTGGGAGGGAGACACTCCTAAAACATCTCCGGCCACCCTTATGCCAGTAGTGGTAGCTCCCACACCGTCTTACAAGTCTGATGCCATCCAATGGGATTATTTTGCGGAAGCGAGAAGAAAGGGAATAGCTAAGATGGAAGAAATGGGTGCTGCGCAAGGTATGACTATCACTGGCATAGTTTACACACCTGAGAATCTGGGAGGAACGAGCAAAGAAGCTGCACCTAAGTCGCCTGTTGTTGAGACAGGCACTGGTGATTTTGGAGGAAGATACAAGCAAGGGAATACGCTGTTGTTGACAACCTAAACAAGACACCCGCTCAGATATCCATCTTATCACTGTTGGAAAACTTAGACGCACACAAGAATGCCTTGATGAAGACAGGTACTGTAGAGTCACAAAATTACTTTCCATGAAGATGAGTTACCTCCAGAAGGGTTGAGTCATAACAAGGCATTGCACATCACAGTGCAATTTGAGGACAAGTTCATCGCCAGGGTCCTGTAGATGGAGGATTGAGCCTGAACATATGCAAGCTGACCACTCTGAAAAGATTAGGAAAGGCCTGCACGAGATACGGATGGGAAGCAAGAATGTGAAGGCATTCAACGGATCTCAGAGAGCCACTATCGGAGAAATCAACTTTGATTAAAAATGGGTTCGACTTGGTTTGATGTGGAATTCCAAGTGCTAGATATATTTGCTACTTACAACCTATTGTTGGGATGAGCATGGATACATGCAGTGGGGGCAGTGGCTTCTACTCAGCACCAGGCGGTAAAGTTCGAGTAGAATCATCAGGAGCTGATCATTCATGGAGACAGAAGCAACCTTATCTACACCGGCCAGACCATTCCAGTCATCGAAAATAGGAGGAAGTTGGGCGGATAAACATATCACCGCATTGAGCGGGTGAACGCAATTGAAAAGGATCGATGGTGGAGCAATAAGATAGAAAGCATATTGATGTGGACGAGATATGAACCAGACAAAAGTCTTGGCAAAAAGCTTCAGGGATCACTAAACCCATACAATCACAGTATCATGGCACAACCTTTGGACTCGGGTATGAATATACCGTACAAGAACATCAGGATTGGATACCTCCATGCCGCGCCCATTATTATCCACTAGAACAACCCATACCACCTCTGTACCAGACATTCCGTCAGGCTGACATAATGTGGGGATTTGAGGAAGATGAGATTTTGGCCGGTATGAGGAAGCTGTTTCTGGATGAAGAAGACATGGACTGCAGTGCAATTTTTGAGGAGAAGGGTAAGGAGGAAGAACTTACCATTCAGACAGCGGGAGAAAGAGTTATTCTCAAGAACTGGACCGCTACACCATCCCAGACTCGTCGAGTACCTGGGTAGCCTGGTAAATTAGCATGACTTGTTTTTAATTGTTTTGAGCATTTAAGACATTTTCAGTATTCTATTTTGAAATAATTACTCGAGTAATCGAGTTGTACTTGTTGACAGTTTTAAGCTTTATCAACGCATTATTGCTTTTCATATTTATTATTATCTTTCTACATTTTTTTCAGCATAATTATTACATATCCTGATGAACTTTCGACTGTGACATGTAATGAGACAACGCAACCTAAGGACAGTGATTCAGAAGATCTGAAAGATGATATAATACCTGAGAAAATTGTCAAAGAAGTAGAAAATTTTGAAAATAAACCAAAGTCGAATTTGGAGGAACTGAGGCGGTTAACTTAGGGGATGCTAAAACAGTCTAAGAAACGTGCATAAGAATTCATCTATCACTGTTAGAGAAGAAAGAGTATATCATGTTCCTAACGAAATATGAAGATATTTTCGCATGGTCCTACGATAGCATGACTGGGTTAAGCACATCCATAGTAGCTCACAAGCTACCTACCAATCCCATGTGTCCACCGGTAAAGCAGAAGCTCAGAAAGTTCAAGCCAGATATAGGTCCGAAGATAAAAGAGGAGGTCACCAAGGAAATCAAACCTAAGGTTCTTCGAGTGATCGAATACCCGACCTGGTTAACCAACATTGTGTCGGTTCCGAAGAAAGATAGGAAAGTTAGAGTATGTGTTGATTACCGAGATCTGAACAGAGCAAGTCCGACGGATGATTTCCTGTTGCCTAACATACACATACTGATCGACAATTGCGCCAAGCTTGAACTTCAATCCTTTGTGGATTACGTTGCAGGCTATCATCAGATTTGGATGGACGAAGAGGATGCCGAAAAGACCGCCTTTATCACACCATGGGAAATATATTGTTACAAAATATTGCTGTTTGGCTTGAAGAACACTGGGGCCACCTATATGAGGTCCATGGCGACTATCTTCCACGATATGATACACAAGGAAATAGAGGTATATGTGGATGATGTCATCATCAAATCCAAAAGGTTATTCGATCGACTTCGAAAGTACAATTTGAAGTTGAACCCAGCAAAATGTGCCTTCGGAGTCCTTGCTGGAAAGTTACTAGGTTTCATCATCAGCCGTTGGTGTATTGAGCTAGACCCATCAAAAATCAAGGCTATCTAGGACTTGCCACCACAGATGAACAAGAAGGATGTGATGAGTTTTCTAGGACGCCTCAATTATATCAGCCGCTTTATAGCACAATCAACGGTGATATGTGAGTGGATCTTCAAAATGTTGAGGAAGGATCCTGCAACAAGCTGGACTGAAGAATGCCAGAAAGCCTTCGACAAAATTAAGGAGTATTTGCAAGAAGTGCACGCCTTACGAGGCCCAGTACTCATTGTTGGAAGGCACCTGCTGTGCTTTAACATGGATAGCCTAGAATTTGAGACATTATTTCTTTGCGTACACTACATATCTCATATCAAGGATGGATCCACTAAAATACATCTTTCAAAAACCCATGCCTATGAGTAAGTTAGCGAAGTAGCAGCAATTGCTAAGTGAGTTCGACATCATCTATGTAACTCAGAAAGCAGTCAAGGGGCAAGCGTTAGCTAATCACTTGGCAAAGAATCCCGTTGACGGAGAATACGAACCATTGAAGAAGTATTTTCCCGACAAGGAGGTGTCATTTGTAGATGAAGATATTACCGAGGCATACGACAGTTGAAGGATGTTCTTTGATGGAGCAGCAAACTTCAAGGGAGTGGGCATCAGAGCTGTCTTAGTATTAGAAACCGGTCAACATTACCCAGTATCCGCAAAACTTAGGTTCCTATGCACCAACAATATGGCAGAATATGAGGCTTGCATCTTGGGACTCAGGTAGGCCATCAACATGAGCGTTCAGGAGTTGCTAGTGATCGGAGATTCTGACCTTTTGGTACATCAGATACTAGGATAATGGGCTACTAAGAAGACTAAAATATTGTCATATTTGTATTGTGTACAAGAGTTGATCAAGAGGTTCACAAAGATAGAAATCAAACATGTTCCAAGGATTCAAAATGAGTTTGAAGATGCATTAGCCACATTGTCTTCCATGATACAACATCCAAACAAGAATTTTATCGATCTTATCCCAATAGGAATTCATAAGCAGCCGGCTTATTGTGATCATGTTGAAGAAGAGTTCGACAAAAATCCATGGTTCCGTAATATCATGGAATACTTGGAAAAGGGAGAATACCCGGAGAATGGTACACACACTCAGAAGCGCACACTTCGAAGATTGGCCAACCATTTCTTTCAAAGCGGAGGAATTGTATATAGAAAGACTCCTGATTTGGGATCTTTGCAATGTGTCGATGCCAAGGAGGCATCTAGATTGCTCGAAGAAATATATGCTGGAACTTGCGGACCTTACATGAATGGTTTTGTTTTGGCCAAGAAAATATTAAGAGCGGGGTATTTCTGGATGACTATGGAAACAGACTGCATCAAATACGTTCAAATATGTCACCAATGCCAATTACATGCAGATATGATACGAGTGCCGCCCAACGAACCTAATGCAACAAGTTCACCCTGGCCTTTCTGTACTCAGGGCATGGATGTCATTGGACCAATTGAACCAACTGCTTCAAACGGACACAAGTTCATTTTGGTGGCTATAGACTTCTTCGAAAAATGGGTTGAAGCCTTCTAAAAGGCTATAACTAAGAAGGTCGTAGCAGATTTTGTCCTGGATCGCATTGTTTGTCGATTTGGAGTACCTGAATCAATCACTACTGGCAATGCTGCCGATCTTAGTAGTGAGCTGATGAAAGCTATGTGTGAAACATTCAAGATCAAGCATCGGAACTCTACACCATACATGCCGCAAATGAATGGAGCCGTAGAAGCTACCAATAAGAGCATAAAGAAGATATTGTGGAAAATGGTGGACAACTATAAACAATGGCATGAGAAGCTACCATTTTGTTTGCTCAGGTATCGAACCACCGTTCATACGTCAACTGGTGCAACTTTGTATCTAATGGTCTACAGTACTGAAGCTGTTATTCCCGTCGAAGTGGAGATTCCTTCCTTAAGAATCATACAAGAAGCCGAGCTCAGCGACGCAGAATGGGTACGGAACCGGTATGAACAACTAGCTCTCATTGGTGGTAAAAAATAGAACGCAGTGTATCACGGTCAATTCTACCAGAATAGAATGGCAAGGACTTTCAACAAAAAGGCTAGATCAAGGCAATTCACACCAGGGCAATTGGTGCTGAAACGAATCTTCCCACATTAGGATGAAGCAAAGGGGAAATTCTTACCCAACTAGAAAGGCCCTTACATGGTTCATCGAATACTGATAGGAGGAGCACTTATACTTGCAGAGTTTGATGGAGAGATATGGCCAAAACCTATCAACTCAGACGCAATCAAGAGATATTATGTTTAATATTATGTTTGCACTTTCTATTTGATGTAATCTGAAATACGCTTGACCTAATTCCCATTTAAGAGGGGATACATAGGCAGCCCTTGTGAGTTCGGTCACATCATAATAAAATCTTTATTCCCCTTATGGTCCGAAACTAGGGCAAGATTTTGAGTTCGTCAATCTCATCGTGTTTAGGATCACCAAAGAATGTATCGCCAGAAGTATGCATCTAAACTAGGGTAGAATTTTTAGTATCCTTAAAATTCCGAGTTAAGGAGGTTGCAATGACTCAAAATCATGTCACAGTCATTGACTCGACAAAATCATTTGCATTCATGCATTATCCCATATTTTGAACGAACTACATTTTAATATAAACTATTTATCACAAATGCATGTTTCTAAAAAATTTCATTTTTCTGTAGTAGCTAGACGTTACCCAGGGTGACTCAAATATGACATCAAGACATGAGCGAAGGCAAATCAAAGAATCGAGAGCACAAACCAACCTCCCCCCCCCCCCAAAAAAAAAAAAACTCATGATTTTTCATTGGATGCAGGCACGAAAGACATAACAAATACGTCCGCAAACATATACAATCTTCACACAGATGGAGGTCGCCAAACGCAAACGCATTAAGCTAAGAAATACCTCGCCCTCTCGTATTTAATTATTGCTCTTCTTGCATGAGGCTAAGCATTGTCTCCACTCTTTGCATCGGGCTAAGGACTACACTCATCTCATATAAGACTAAGCCTTGTCTTCTCCCATTCCTGCATATGACTAAGCATTATCGGCTTCCTCTATCAAACGATCGATATCACTGCATATTTGCACTTCATGGGCTGAAACATCACCACATTGTCCGAAGGCGCCATAGTCTGAGGGCATCACCCTCATAGCCCGAAGACGTCGTGGCATGGCCGCAGGATCTCTCGAAAATGCACATCATTATTCAAAGGTGTCATAGTCCAAAGGCATCATCCTCATAGCCCAACGCTTCATGGCCTAGGACGTCATGGTCTAAGGACATCATCCTCATTGTCCAAAGACAACTCTCAGGGTCCGAAGGGAATTTGCATCATGTTTAAATATTCATAATAACCCCGCCATGTATATTCGCGTGCATTTTGTTTAAGGTTTTGCAGGTAACCCGAGAGTAACCATTCTACAAACAGGAGCAATTCTCGCTCCGGTTTCCGTTCACATCTTTCAATCATCTCAAACATAACCGATGATCAGCAATTGATTACCTTTTGTCTCGTAACCGCTCAAATATTTGCCTTATACATCCGTAATGTTCAAATTCATAGTTCCACCTAACATTATCAATTACTCCCGATACTGCCACATCCAAAAAATCCGTGCCGAAACACATGACCACTCTTAGAACAGTTCCATCTGTTTCGTTCGCCTTTGGACCCAAAAGTTACACACGGCCTGATTCTCGTAACACTAGGGATATGTAGGCAACTGAAGAACCACTGTTCGACCCCCACGTTTTCAAAACACATTATCCCCTACTCATTTTGGACAAAATCAGTCATCATTTTCTTTACCCGACAACTCTTTCATCATTCCTTGACAAAGAGCAGCAGCTATTGATATCCAATTTTGCTCTCATATTTTTATAAATGTCATATATTCTTTTAAAATATCATTCCTGCGTCATCACCAATTTACAAGAGTCATATAAGTATTTTCTATAATTTTTCATAATTTTTAAAGCTTTAAAATTAATTTTCTTGCATTTAAATTACTTTAATATGTATAGATTACCCCTTTAAATTATTTTATGATGAGGTAATCATCCAAATTTATTATTTGCATCCACATGTATTTTTCTTAATATTATTACTTCATTTTATATAATTATATTGGTATCTTTAAGCTATTTACACAATTTTGCAATGATAGCATATATGTAATGCCTAATTACATTTATTACATTATTCTAAAAAATTATTTTTATATTTTTATAATATTAAGTTATTATTTTCAATTATTTTACTGTAGAAGTAATATTTTATTATTCATTAATTATTTTATTAAAATAATTTTGTGTATTTAATTCTTAGCCCAATTTTAGGCTAATTTTCGAACCAAAAATAGGCCCAAAACATTTGGCCCATCCCTAGTTCACTCTTCAACTGCCCAACAGCAAACAACCTCTTTAAAAATCGGTCGCGACCCGACTTTAACCCACCCCGTTCCCCTTTCAATCTCGGCTGTTGATCTCAAATGATCAACGACCCAAGTTAAGCCGACCCCTTTCCCTATATCCCTCCCCACTAACCCTAGTGACTCATTCCCCAATTCAGCCTCCTCTACTCTCTCTATTCCTCTCTTCTTCATTACAAACCCTAGCCGACGTATCTCTAAATCCTCTCTGAATCTGTCCCCAATATGGAATCCATTCGTGATTCTCTTACCTTAGTCTGCTACTCACATATTCATGGTGTTACTTAGTATTTACCTAAACTTTTGTAAATGCTACCTTTCAAGATGGGCCTGATTTGGCTCTAATTTTGTGAAAATCTAACAATGTTTAATCTATATATACTCTACAATGAACGATTCTTGCATTTCCAACCAGATTCATGGCCATTGAACTCAACTAGGGTATGAAATTTCGATTTCCCTTTTACCGGTTCTATTATTGATTTCATGTGATATTTTTCTTTCCTTATTCGTGTTTGATTGATTGTTTTACATGTTTGATTGTTCAATTTCTACCACTATATAAATCCTCCCCAATTTCCCCTTTGGACGGACCTCATTTTTTACTGCTATTACTCTAACTATTTTCCTCTTTCAGTTATTCACTTACTCTGTTATACTCGAATATTTTCTAAAACTGTTAAATTCTTTGCCGGCTGAAAGCCAAGGCCATAATACTATTAAACGACCTCCTCCGGCGCAAGCACTGCTCGGAGCCTTTCTCGAGACTCTTATGAACTCTGAAACACTGGGGATTTGAGGTTAAACTGTCTTCCTTCAATTGTTGCTACTGAATCACTACTTATATTCTAAGTTCCTCACTCTTTTGCTCATTCATCTTTGCAACCGGTTAGTGTTCTTTACCTTTACAATTCAAATTACTTCCCTCCTATATGATGATGCTTATGTGAATTGTGTGCCATTATTGTTTGGCTCAGTTACCCTATTATTAATGAAATTTCTAATGTTGTGTGATTATCACATGTTCTACTGACTGTCAGTCTCGATGAGGTTTCTTCTACCATTCTGTGTGTTCTGATATTATATAAGTCCAAAACTTCGAGATGGGTAGCTTGTTCTTTTCTAGGTGCAATAAAGCTCTGGCCCTCTTAAATGTTACTTGAATTTCTCTGATCCTTCTATTGTGCTACCTTAGTTTTCGGTCCTGTTTGCTTCATGTCTCTCTATAGTTTTAATGCCCTAGTTCTATTAGATTCTACTCTTAGAATCATGAGTAGTTAACTAAAGTAATTCCTGCTCTTTGTATATTTGCGTGGTTGGAATGTTAATCCTGATGAATACGTGGTGTGACTTTATCTTCATACTCTTCTTTGGATTCTTGTGTTAAAACTTACTAGTAATTCATAGATGCCTAGAAATAATGTATACTTCCCTCTTCATAGTAAGTCACTCATACATACAACTTCCAACTTGCTAACTTTTTTAAAATGATCATGCCTATGTGAATCGTGAACCTTTCAGACTTATATTTCTATGCTACTTGTAAGCCTCAAAACTGTACTATAGTTGCATGTCTTACTACCATTTTATTTGCCACAACACTGTTCTATAGGCCATGCTTGCTAGTGCTAGTTTGCTCAGTTTCATGCATATTGTTATCCTCGATATGTACAATGGAACTTGCTATAGACTTGCTTTCTCAGAATTTGATACATGCCTGCTAATTAGCAGTTGTGCAGAGTTTTCAATATTCTTGACCTTTAATTGCTTAATAGGTTTTCTTATAGATACTTTCTGCTTGTCACAAATTGACTTACAAATCTAAGTTATGTTTTGCCCTACATGCTTATGTTAAGATTTTCTTGTAAAGTTCACCATTGGTATTTGTCTCTCGAGCATGTCATTGCTAGTTGTTAACCTTCTAGAAATTAATTCATGACCCTGCTTGCTTTGAAATCTCATGCTTAACTCCTCTGTTTGTGGATATATCCAATCTATGTGTTCTGCATACTCTCTACATCTTATGTGTGCTTATGTGATGTTCAAGTGTGTGTCTTACCCCTGGGACGTGTAGAATTCTTGCTTTTGTTCGTTGTGGTATTAGTGTCAAAATGAGCATGTGCTCCACCTTAGAATTTGAGTTATCTTAATGATTTGGGGTTTGTATGAGTTGCCATTTGTGCTTTACTTGTTTATAACTGGTAATGGATAGGCAAGAAAATTGTCTTATTGTTGGGCCTGGACTGCTGAATCTGCTTCTTGGTACTGTGGTTTCGTGCACACTATCTGCACTTGGGATATGGGCCCATCCGAATTTAAAGCCATTTGAAGGGCCAGATGCGCCGATGGGTTGTTTTAAATTTATGATTAGGCAAGTAGTTATTCCATTTTGAGCTGTAATAAAGTATAACGAATGATGGGGAGTTAATAAAAGGGGCTGCGGGTATTCTAATACTTGCACGAAAGGGTAGTAAGCATGCCTTTAGGGTCTATGTGTTCAATTTGCTATTACATCTAGCATGAACAATTTGTTGCACACTAATAGGAACCACGCCTATAGGAATCACGCACACACTTCACTTAACTTGTCAAATATGCTATACTTGTTTCCATGTCTAATATTCAACGCTTTTAGATAATATGCCTATAGGATGCAATAATACAATATTTTTGCTAATCTATATACCACGACTATGAGGTTTAATAATTGGTAAAGTACTTCGTATTACTTTTGTATTGTGCCACTTAGATGACATGCCTATAGGGTTGATGTGTTATAAAATCAAGCCTTATTATCAAATGTTAGGAATCTTGCCTATAGGATACTCTTACTCACCTAGAAAAGTCGTTCATGAAATAAACATTGTTAATGCTGGACTCTCAAAACTGTTTCATTCCCTAATTATGCAACTATTACAGATCATGCCTATAGGACAATGTCGCCTGCTTAAGACGCATATCTATAAAATCAGCGCTATTAATTCTGAGCTTTCTAACAGTTTTATTGCCTCATTGCATAAAATATTTAGAGATCATGCCTATACGGTTTGTAATACCTGTAATCTGCGAATTCATAAATAACAACGTTGTTTGCACGATGCTAGAATTCCGAATCATCTTGTGACCATGCCAATAGGACTTAATGACTCTAAGTCTTAATTCTGAAATTGTCTACTGCCTAATATAAGAATCTGATCGCGTGCTTTTGTGCTTACATGTGGAGGTCTAGTTGAACCTTTCATTGCAATTGTGTGCAGTACTATCTGTTTTGAATGTCGCCTAGTTTTATCATTTTGAGCAACCTAAGTGAGGTCTAGAACCACCTAATAGTAGGTCCAAAGCCTTCTGGACCATAGGCATGGGACGGGTAGTGCACGCATAGATTACGGTTTAGAATTGAATTAGAGCTCCTCTAAGTAATAACTTCAACATAGTAATTGGGTAGCGGGAGATGATAGTCTGTGCCAGCTGAATATTATGAGCAACCCCTATCTCAAGGGAGTTGCGAAGTATTATTATGGTGCACAGGGTGATCCTTTAGGCTAAAAAACTTAGGACCCCCCTATCCCTCTATATACTTGTTGCTCACACATAGTCATAGATCGACACAATTGTACTCTTTGTGATTTTCTAAGACTTGTATCAATTAGTCATATAGTTAATTTTTATGTTATAATAGAGTTTTCACCTTCTACATCTTTCTTTGCTTATTTGATCATCTAGCTTAATTATCTAATCCACATTGTTTAGATTTCGGCAGGGACCCATAGTTGTGGATCTCGAAGAGTGCTTAACACCTTCTCTTTGAGGTAATTTGAGCCCTTACCCGATCTTTGGTAGCGTTAACTAGTCATACGGAGTTATTTGCAAATAGGTGCCCTAACGCACCTTAAAATCGTTAGGTGATAACTCTTCTCTTTTAATACCCATTTAAAAGAGTTGTCACACGTCGAAACTCGCTTCCGAGAGAAAATGGGACGCGACAAGTACAACCGACCCCATGTACTCAATAAGTATCCCAACTAACCTCGAGGAGGTAAAGAAGCAAGAACTATTGATGATACTCACTAACACCTGTGAAGTTCATAATTTCAATAAGCATAGAGCAGATACATGATCAAAATTGGAAATCTCCGGTAAAACCACTTTGATGCTCGCAATTCTTTGTTTTAATGTGTTCTGCTTAGTCAAAAATCCAGCATATAAGGAAGATATGCAAGTAAAATCAAGTAAATGATCGAGGATATATTAAGTAAAGATGAAATGCAATAACCAAATATTAGTCCATTGCGGCGCGCAACCCGATTCAATAATATTAACTAACTTTCCCAGAGCTCAAATCAACCAGAAACCCGTTGGTTTCTCACCATCCGTGTGTACACCATCAAGAGAGAAACATGAGAGGGTGACCCTAGGGGGATGGATCCGTATCCCCATGCTGCACGGACAACTCACGTGCTAATAATGTCAATCCGCACGGACAACTCACATGCTAATATCACAATCTACCCAGTGCGGTCACAGGCATCCAGTCCAAATCATATCACACAGAAGCAAGTATACAAGAACACATGTATATGATGGATAAATATCAGATTTCACGCTCTTGGAGTGGTAAAATTACATGCTAAAGTGTAGGCATGTGTAATGTGTGCTACCACAGCTCAAATCGGCAACTTATCACAGAAATAGCAATTACCAAGTTTATTATGGGAATTAGCCTCTTTGTAACCTCAAACATGGCTCAAATAGTTCACGACAATGTTACAAATATGAGAAACGTTATAGCTTAAAGCCTAACAGTCAACTTTAGGCATATCATAGCCTAAGCACTACCCCGAGCATGGTTAAATACCCCCGTTCTTGCACATGGTTTCAAACCCCACACATATGCGCAACCATAGCACGTAGCTCTCACAAATAATTCGCGAAACTAGTGCCTCAACCAAGTTTAGATAGAGTCCTTCCCTCAAACAAGCCAAATCCAATACCGAGTAAGACAACTAATACTATAGAAATGCCATCCCGCGCGTACCGACCTCTGAACTGCTCGAAACTAGTCAAAAGCAACTCAAGAATATCAAATAGTGCCAAAGAAAACAAATCCAATCGATAAGGTCGAATCTTTAATCAAAAGCGCCAAAGTCAACCAAAAATATCAAACACGGGCCCACACCTCGGAACTCGACAAAACTTATAAAATTTGACAGCCCATTTAATTACGAGTCCAACCATACTAGTTTCACTCAAATCCGACTCCAAGTTGATGCTCAAAACTCGAAAATTCCCTTTATGAAGTTTTAGACAAAACCCCCCAATTTCTCTTTTGAAATCATCAACCAAATGCCAAAAATGAAGATAGATTCATGAAATTTAATCAAACCCGGGTAGAGAACTTACACCAATCCATATGGTGAAAATCGCTTCAAAAATCCTGTCAATCCGAGCTCCATAACTCCAAATATGCCAGAATGGCCGAATCCTCCGAAATAGAGTACTTTATAATCACTTGGAAGAAATACCCTACGCGATCGCGGGATGCTCTTCGCGATCGCGAAGAACAAACTCAGCACTCCCCAAAAATACCCTACACGTTTGTGAAACTTCACATGCGAACCTGCTCTACGCGATCGAGATAAGACAAATGCGAACAGGAAGAAGAAAATCTCCAGCCCCAGCTTCTCAACTCGACTCTACGCAAACGCGAGCTGGCCAATACGAATGCGATGCTCAGGCTTCCAAAGGTATGCGAACGTGGTATGACAGTTGCGAATGCGAAGAAGGAAAAAGGCTAGCTGCCCATAATATTTTACGCGATCGTGACCCAATCTTCGCGATCGCAAATAAGGCATGAAACACCAGAACTCAGCAGTGCCAAAGAACATGGAAATGATCCGAAACTCATCCGGAACTCACTTGAGTCTCTAGGGACCCCGTCGGAACATACCAACAAGTCCCGATACATAATATGGACCTACTCGAGGCCTCAAATCATGCATAACAACATTGAAACCACGAATCGCACCCCAAATCAAACTTAATGAACTTTTGAATTTCCAACTTTCAAAACTCGTATCGAACCATGTCAAATCAACCCGGAATTAACTCAAATTTTGAACACAAGTGCCAAATGACATAAAGAAGCTATTCCAATTCTTGGAACCCCAATCCAAACCCGACATCTTCAAAGTTAACTCTCGGTCAAACTTATGAATATTTCAAATCTCCTACATTCGCCAATTAGTGCCGAAACCTTCTAGAAATAACCAAATGCAAATCCGAATATACACTTGAGTCCAAAATCACCATTTGAACCTAACGGAACCATTAAAACTCCGAAATGAGGTCAAATACTTGGTCAAAATAGTCAAACTTGGTCAACTCTTCCAACTTAAAGCTTCAAACATGAAATTCACTTTTCTAAACTAATTCCAAAATACCCGAAAATCAAAACGACAATGCACACAAGTCGTTATACATCATAAGAAGCTAATCAATACTCCAAATATCTGTACAAAATGCTAATGCTCAAAACGACCGGTGGGGTCGTTACATCTAACCATATTCGCTGCCTCAAATTTAGATCCTTTTGCTTGAACAAGTGCTGGAGACTCTAATGATCCGTAAATACCTCACAAGACACACCGTAGGGATAATGCCTTCAAATCTTCAATGCATGAATGATGGCTGCCAACTCCAAATCATGAACAGCGTAGTTCTTCTCATGAGCTTCAACTGGCGTGAAGCATAAGCAGTCACTCTACCATCCTGCATCAAGACACACCCAATACCAATCCAAGAAGCATCACAATATACTGTATATGAACCCAATGCTGAAGGAAAAACTAGAACTGGAGCTATGGTCAAGGCAGTCTTAAGCTTCTGAAAGCTCTCCTCACACTCCTCTGACCACCTGAATGGAGCACCCTTCTGGGTCAACCTAGTCAAAGGTGCTTCAATTGACGAGAAACCCTCCACGAAGCAACAATAATATCCGACCAAGCCGAGGAAACTCTGAATCTCAGTAGCTGAAGACGGTCTGGGCCAACTCTGAACCGCCTATATCTTCTTTGGATCCACCTTAATCCCCTCACTGGACCCCATATTCCCCAAGAACGCTACCGAACATAGCAAAAACTCACACTTGGAAAACTTGGCATAAAGCTTCTCCTCCCTCAACCTCTGTAGTATAATCCTCAAATACTGTGATGCTTTTCCCTACTACGAGAATACACCAGGATATCATCAATAAATAGTATGGCGAACAAATCAAGATATGGCTGGAATATACTGTTCATCAGATGCATGAATGCTGTTGGGGCATTGGTCAGCCCAAAAGACATCACAAGGAACTCATAGTGAACATAGCGGGTCCTGAATGTCGTCTTCAGAATATTTGAGTCCCCGAATCTTCAAATGGTGATACCCAAGCCTCAAATCAATCTTAGAGAACACCCTAGCTCCCTCAAGCTAGTCAAATAAGTCATCAATGCGCAGCAAAGGATACTTGTTCTTCATTGTAACCTTGTTCAGCTGCCTATAGTCAATGCACATCCGCATAGTACAATCCTCTTCTTCACAAACAAGATTGATGCACCCCAAGGCGACACATTAGGCCTAATGAACCCTTTATCAAGAAGCTCCTCAAGCTGTTCTTTAAATTCCTTCAACTCTGCTGGTGCCATATGATACAGAGGAATGGAAATGGCCTGAGTGCCTGGCACCTAGTCAATACCAATATCAATATCCCTCTCGGGTGGCATTCCTAGCAGGTCTATAGGAAACATGTCCAGGAAGTCTCGAACTACAATTAATTAGTCGGAGTATCAGTATCAACATCCCTCACAAAAGCAAAATAGGACAAACACCCCTTCCAATCCATCCATCGGCCTTCAAATATGAAATCACCCTACTTGGAACATAGTCCAGAGAACCTCTCCACTTGTTCCTAGGTAGCCCCAGCATCGCCAACGTCACAGTCTTAGCGTGACAATCTAGAATAGCATGACATAGGGACAACCAATCCATACCCCAGAATCACATTGAAATCAACCATACTAAGCAATAAGAGATCAACTCTAGTCTCCAATCCCCCAATAGTCACCACATACGACCGATACACATGGTTCAGAATAATAGAATCGCCTGCTGGTTTAGATACATGAACACGTGAAACTAAGGACTCACAGGGCATATCCAAATAACGAGTGAAATATGATGATACATACAAATAAGTGGAACCAAGGTCAAATAATATAGAAGCATCCACGTAGCATACTGAGACAATACATGTGATCACTACGTCTGAAGCAACAGCCTCTGGCCTGGCAGGAAAGCATAGCACCGAGCCTGACAGCCACCTAATCGACCTCCTGATGCAATATAAAATGCGGAAAACAAGATAAAAGGACAGAAGCAAGACGCTCAATGAACTATCAAGACAACAAGTAGGAACTAGTCTACTTACCTTCTTGATGAAGTCACGGAGTACCTATACTATACGAACAACCCTCAAGACAACGATGGTCTTGCAAATTGTTCGATCAAACAAAGGAACGAGTTAAATTTGGAATCACACCAAAAATTGGACCAGTTCAAAGCACACGAGTTTGGAGCAAAGTTGCTGCCAATTTTAAGTATTGAATATCAAAGTTAGGTACTAAAAATAATGAACTCTTTAGGCTTACATAGAATGATCCTTTACCTAAATCAACTAGGAAAAGAATAACTAGTTAATCTAAATCAACTAGGAAACAAATAACTAACAAAAAGGCCACAATTTGGCTAAGTAAAAAGAATGGTCAGTCTTTCGATGATGTGATGTAGAAAACATCAATTTGGTTCCAAGAGCACCCCACAAACACTTCCAAAAGTAACTCAATAACTTAGCATCCCTATCACTAACAATAGTTCGAGGCACACGATGCAACTTTAGTACATTAGCAATAAACAAAGAAGCAACATGTTGTGCATCATCATATTTTTTACAAGGAATGAAATGAGCCATCTTAGAAAACCTATCAACAACTACATAAATGCTATCATGACCAACCCTAGATCGAGGTAGCCCCATCACAAAATCCATCGAAACATCTACCCAAGGACTAGTAGGAACGGGTAAGGGAGTATGAAAACCATGATTATTAGACCTAGACTTAGCTCTTTCACACTCAAAACACGCTCCACATACTCTCTCCACACAAAAGGCACACTTCTTAGAATTAACATATAGCTTTTCGGCTCTAAATACTTCAAACACTCGCCTTAAGTGTTTAACATGTTCATCTAAACTTCTACTATAAATTAGGATATCGTCAAAGTAGACGACCATAAACTTATTAATAAACGATTTAGGCACATGATTCATTAATCGCATGAACGTACTAGGTGTGTTGGAGAGATCAAAAGGCATCACCAACCATTCATATAGACCAAACTTTGTCTTGAATACATTTACACTCATCACCCGGTTTCATATGGATTTGGTGGTAACCGGACCTAAGATCAATCTTAGAAAACACACTTGAACCACATAACTCATCTAGCATGTCATCTAACCTAGGGATAGGATGACGATACTTTACCGTTATCTTGTTGACGGTTTGACAATAAGCACACATCCTCCAGGTGCCGTCTTTCTTTGGAATCAAGATCATGGGTATAACACACGAACTTAGACTCTCTCGAACTAGCCCCTTAGCCAATAGCTCATCCACTTGTCGTTGCAACTCCTCTGCATCATGTGGATTGCTTCGATATGCGGGTTTGTTCAAAATTTGTGATCCCGGAACAAAGTCAATTTGGTGTTCTATCCCCCTCAATGGAGGTAGTCCACTGGCATCTCCTCGGGAAACAAGTCCACATATTCCTGCAAAACATCATTAACAACACTAGGCAAGCGGTGAACGTTTGTAGAAACTTCATCGTCATACTCAACCTCACAAACAGTACCATCATGTTCAGGTCTTATTGTAGAACCATCACTAGTTCCTTCCCCTCCATTCTTCCAAGTACTAGCGGTTCTTTCAAGGTTCTTCGCTCGGATACTACGCCCTTACTTCAGCCCAAAGCTCGGCTAAAGTAATGTCTATCACAACCTTTTCTCCTTCCGTAGCCATGTACCTGCAAAAGAAACAAGACTAGAGAATGTGCTAAGGTTAGTTAAAAATATTCTCTCTCACTTTTTGAATGACTCCCGGGTTCACTCAAATTTCGGGTAGGATTTCGTACTTGTCCTCAAATTGGCTTCCTCTAATTGATCAAGTTCCTTAGCGACCTTTCAAGTTCACAAGTTCAATTGTTTCTTTGGGGTGAGTGAGTTTATGTGACTTGATAGGCGGACAGCTTTTTAAGTGAGCACAAGAAGCCAAGAATTATCTAAGAAAGTGGAAATTCTGAGTTTTAGCACGAGGTCCTACAAGCTCAAAGATTAGTAATTACTTAAGTAGGAAATTACCTAAGAATTACTAATTAGAATTAATGTAATTCAAGAAGGAATTTCGAAATAGTAAAGGGAAGGAAATTTTTGAAGCTTTCCTACTTTAGTTTGGAGAAGACCAATCCTCTCTCCTTAGCTCTTAGGATTTCCGGCCCCCCGTCTCCTTTCCCAACCCAAATTCGCCCCTCCTCTCCTTGTCCAAATAGAATTTCAACTCCTTGAAACTTCTACCTTTTGGATTGGGAGTTGTTTCCTTCTTGGACTAGAATTAGGGTTTCCTAGTCCTCTTCCTTATCCTCCCAAATTTGGCGTCCCTTACACGTTTTAGGCCCTCTTACACGTTTTTCAACAATACTCTTTCAAGAACAACATATTAAAGTTCAAGAACTTCAAGAATTCAACGTAATCTTATTAAGAACGTTTGAATATTCAAGATC
Source organism: Nicotiana obtusifolia (assembly GCA_002018475.1). Classification (NCBI taxonomy): domain Eukaryota; kingdom Viridiplantae; phylum Streptophyta; class Magnoliopsida; order Solanales; family Solanaceae; genus Nicotiana; species Nicotiana obtusifolia. Next base: position 163,500 of record MCJB01023079.1, on the reverse strand, counting down.
CCCTTCAAGGACAACGCAAATCTCTTCAAGAACTCAAATTTATGTTCAAGAACTACAAGACTCTTGAGTTTCACATAACTACCTTTAAGAACAACAATTTTGGGTGTTCAAGAACTTCAAGAATTCCCAAGATTAACGTGAACTAAGTCAAGACCACAAGTTGATGTCCTAGAACTTCATGAACTCCAAGATTAACGTGAACTAGCTTCAAGAACAACAAATTGGCATCCAAGAACTTCAAGAATCCAACAAATAACTATTGATAATTCTTCTAGCAATTCAATTTACTTCAAGATTTCAACTAGGGTTTCAAGAACGGTTTTTAAACAATCAAGAACTTCAAGATTGGTTTCAAGAATGAATTTATACAATCAAATCTTCAAGATTTCAACCCTAGATGTTTAAGCAAGTTCAATCAACAACAATTCTCGGTTTTTCTCTTCTTTTTCTTTTTTGTCACGTTTATTCTTATTCTTTTTTTTTTTATCAAAAATGAAACTAAAGATAAAGAACCTAAAACTAAGGCACGAAGAACAGGATTGGGATTGCAAGAACAAACCCTTTCCAAGCTCTGATACCTACTGATGCAATATAAAATGCGGAAAACAAGATAAAAGGACAGAAGCAAGACGCTCAATGAACTATCAAGACAACAAGTAGGAACTAGTCTACTTACCTTCTTGATGAAGTCACGGAGTACCTATACTATACGAACAACCCTCAAGACAACGATGGTCTTGCAAACTATTCGATCAAACAAAGGAACGAGTTAAATTTGGAATCACACCAAAAATTGGACCAGTTCAAAGCACACGAGTTTGGAGCAAAGTTGCTGCCAATTTTTTGTATTGAATATCAAAGTTAGGTACTAAAAATAATGAACTCTTTAGGCTTACATAGAATGATCCTTTACCTAAATCAACTAGGAAAAGAATAACTAGTTAATCTAAATCAACTAGGAAACAAATAACTAACAAAAAGGCCACAATTTGGCTAAGTAAAAAGAATGGTCACGTAGGACCCCCAAGTAAGAGTCAATGTCTTCCATAGCAACACAATAATACAACATAAACACAAATGTACATCATCAACAAATATTTCAGCCAACACAAGATGTGTGAACGCTTGGCTCTTCTCCAAGGCTAACCAATACCTTTTCTTGTCTTATCCAACATTGATGGTACAAACGTAGCTTGATTAGGTTGGCCTGCATCACCTCCCCCTCTAGGGCGACCTTTAGCTTCCTGAGCCCCACCCCGAGCTGGCAAGGGGGGTGGTGAAGTAACTGGTGTGGAACTCATGGCCTAACCCCTCTGCTAAACTGGACCTCCAAAGCAACAGGGACACTGCCTCCACACATGTCCAAACTCCCCGCACTCAAAGCAACTCCCCGATGGTGGTGGGGACTGAATCGGACCTCGAGAACCAGAATAATTGCTAGAAGAACCTGGCTCAGATGAACGTTGAACATATAGAGCATGGGATGAACTCTGAACTAAGAGGTCACTGAGAGATGACTGACCCGGACGGGAACTGTATGAACTATGGCTAGCTGATGCACCACGATGAATCGGACGAGCCATTTGAGCAGGCTTATAAGGGCGATCCCTGCTGTGGTAGGACTGCGCTCCAGAAGAAACACCTCTGAAACCAACAAAACCACAAGGCCTCTTGGCCTCCCTCTCCTCACGCTCTTGACTACGGACCTGCTCTAGTTGTCTGGAAATATCGACCACCTCATCAAACCTAGCACCTTATGCAATCTCTCGAGTCATAACAAAGCGCAATCCATAGTTAAGGCTTCTTAATCCTCTCCCTTTCTATGGGAACCAACCAGATCACGTGACGAGCCAACATAGAAAATCTCATCTCGTACTGGCTCACGGGCATACCATCCTGATATAGCTGCTCAAACTACCTACGCAACTCCTTCCTGCGGGTCGGTGGCACAAACTTCTCAAAGAAGAGAAAGGGGAACTCGTGCCATGTAAGTGGTGTAGCACCGGCTGGCCTGCTCTGCTCATAGGCCTCCCACCATCTAAAGGCTACCTCCGACAGCTGAAACGTAGTAAATGAGACCCCACTAGTCTCCAGAATACCCGCGGTGCGAAGAATCCTCTGGCACCTATCCAAGAAGTCATGAGTATCCTCTCACTCAGCCGCACTGAATGATGGAGGCTTGAGCCTCCCAAACCTCTCTAGTCTTTTCTGCTCCTTGTCACTCATAGAGGGACCTACCTGGGCCTGAGAAACTGCAATCAGCTGGTCTTGTAGTACCCCTGGTGGCTGAAGTTGCAACACCACCTGCATTGGAGTACGGGCGGCCGGAGTCTGAGCACCTCCCCCGGCTTGAGATGTGGTTGGTGCGGCCTGAACTGATACCGTCGAGCAAGGCTAGTGCATATAGTCAATATCTGGGCTAGAGCCTCCTGCAGGCCTAGGATCACAATGGGCACAGTTGGTGCCTAAGTTAGTCTCACTGGCTCAACTACATCTGGGATCTTCTCCTGAGCTGGAATAATTGGTGGGTCTACAAGTGCTGCTCTAGCTGCTATACATGGTGCACATTGGGTCCTATTGCGGCCCCAACCTCTCGTGGCCCTAGCTGGTGGTACAAGTGGATGTCTGCTCGATCAGGTAGCACCTGTACTCTCCATATATGAGAAAATAGAATAACAGAATTTTATTTTCTGAAATCAACAAATTAGCACGACAAGAATACAAGTAAAGAAGTTTTCCTAATGGTTTGGCAGTCCGTCGAAGATAGGTATAGGCGTCTCCGTACCAATCCGAAACACTCTACTAAACCTGCTCAAGACTCGTGAGACCTATGTAACCTAGGCTTTGATACCAACTTGTCATGACCCAAAATCCCACAAATCGTGATGGCGCCTATCGCAATATTGGGCAAGCCAACAATCACAAATAACCACATATCTTTAAATTGAAAATATAATGAAATAAACTTAATAGTGAAATTCACATAAATAACTGATAAGAAAATACTGCAACAGAGATTGAGATATGATGTGCAAATGATAGATGTGACTGAGTACATAATTGCAAATTAAGCAAGAATTTCAATAGCAAAACGACCTCTGTGGGTCCCAATAGTACCACCAAATAGCTTAAACATGATTTCTAACATGAATCACAACTCAATTCCTCTAACACATGGAGAGTACACTAATAATATTAAGATTAGATGACTACTCAGTTCCACGTAATTGACCGAGTCACAATTTCTACGGTGCACGCTCGCACGCCTATCACCTAGCATGTGCGTCACTTCAACACCAACCACGTAACATGTAATTCAGGGATTCATACCCTCAGAACCAAGTATAGAAGTGTTACTTACCTCAAATCGCGCAAATCTCTACTCCAACAAGCCCTTGCCTCGCGAATCAGCCTCTTAATAACTTGAATCTAGCCACAAACAACTTAATACACTCAACAAAAGCTATAGGAATCAATTGCAGATGTTAAAGCTAGGTTCTTTAGCAAAAGTCAAAAAGTCAACCCTGAGCCTAGGACTCGAAATATGATAAAATTAACAAAATTCGAGCATCCATTCAACCACGAGTCCAACCATTCAAAAATCCGAACACCTTCAAATCCTCAAATTAAAGCATGTGAAGTTTCTACAAATTTTCCCTATTTTCCAACCCAAAAAACTAAGTAAATGATAAAAGCAATGATAGATTCATGTATATTAACCAAATCGAGTTAGAATCACTTACCCCAATCAATTACTTAAAAATCCCTCCAAGAATCACCTAAATCCGAGCTCCCAAAGTCCAAATATGAAATAATAGTCTAACCCTCATTTTTAAATCTTTTATTTTGCCCAGACGCTCCTCGATCACAGACCTCTTCTCAGGATCGCATAGAACAATTCCACCAATCGCCCACTTCGCGATTTCGTACCTTCCCACGCGATCGCAATTAACGAAACCAGAAGCACGGGCATCAACAGCTTCAACAACTCATCCAAGTCAAATTTCAATCCATTAACCATCCGAAATCCACCCGACGCCCGGGGGACCTCAACCAAACATACCAACAAGTCCTAAAACATCACATGCACTCGCTCAAAGCCTTAAATCACATCAAAAAATAGTGAAACGAAGAATCACACATCAATTTTCCAAAACTAATGCCGAAACATACCAAATCAACTCCGATTGACCACAAATTTTGCACACAAGTCATAAATGACACAACAGACATATTCCAAACTAAACCAAAATCGAGCCCCGTAATCACAAAGTCAATTCTCGGTCAAACCTCTCAACTCTCCAAACTTTAGCTTTTCCAACTTTTGCTAATTCAAGCCAAAATCATCTACAGACCTCCAAATTAATATCCAGACACACTCTTAAGTCCAAAATCACCACAGAAAGCTATCGGAACCATCAAAGCTCCATTCCAGAGTTATTTATGGATAAGTCAACATCCGGTCAACTCTTCCAACTTAGGTTTTCAATCTTGGGACTAAGTGTCTCAACATATTCCGAAACATCCCAAGAATCAAACCAACCACTCCGATAAGTCACATATCAACAATTGAGCACAAAATAAGCAGTAACAGGGGGAATAGGGCTATAACACTTAAAACGACCAGTCGGTTCGTTACTGCCAACTAGTGAAGGCTACAGTTCAGTATTGAGATTTGATGATTAACAAAGTTTGTTCTAATGTAATATTTGAGAACTAGGTCCTCAACGTAGCTGCTTAACTGCTCTAAGAATCAGCTCCTCAAGGTGAAGTATCAGCTCCTCATGGTTGATGATTGTACGTCTTTTCAAGGCAGTAACTTTATCTCAAAGTTACCCAGGTCCGAGTTTGGTGGAAAAAGGCTGCTACACATGATAAGGGTTGTTTCCCAAGAAGATACGAATAAATAAGTGAGAGACAAGTGTCGCAAGACTTGTCGAGTCCTTGGAACAGTAGGAGTCTTATCAAACGAGAAGTTGACTATGCGTGAACTCCTAGAAGATCTTGGAGTCCATTCATTTATATACTATCCATCTGGACTGCTGAGAACATCATGTTTGCACATCAACTGAAGAACTACATTTTACACACTCTAGTCGAGTACCAATGTTGTGTTCATCTTGAGTCAGCCTAGAGAATGTGTTTTAGGGAATCGAGCTGTAATTAAAGTGTCACAAATAATTAGTGAGTTGGAGTGAGTTTTTGCTTTACAGGGTAGAGTAACTTGTAAATCAAATAGTTGTAGTAGGAGTACTGGAGAGTATTGAGTTACAATTTATTAATCAATACATTTTGGCTCATAGTTCTAGTGGAATTAAGTTGAAAATCCTATGCAGTAGGTCGTGGTTTTTGCACCTTTTGAGACAGGTGATTTTGCATGTAAAGTTGATGTCTTTTACTTTACTACTTATTTTACTTCATGTTTAAGGAGTACAGTAAAGAATCAAGTTCTTTAGTAATTCATAAGGGCACTCAAACTAACAATTGGTATCAGAGCAGGTTTTCTCACACACACGGCTAACACCTAGAGAGATCTTGGAAGCAAAATGAGTGCTCCACCCGGAATTAATGAAGGACAATCAACTACCAGACCACCCCTGATCAATGGAAAATATTACAGTTAGTGGAAAACAAGAATGTAAGATTTCCTGACAACTGAAGACTATGAACTATGGGCCATAGTGAACAAAGGTCCATTAACTCCTACTAAACAAAATGCGCAACATGAAAATAGTTCCTAAGGTCCCCTCTGAATTTGTGGCAATAGATTTCAGAATGACAGAGAAGAATGCAAAGGCTAAGAAAAATCATAGGCTATGGACTTGGTCCTGATGAGTACAACAGAATATCTGCTTGTTCCAATGCAAAGGAGATCTGAGATGCACTCCAGACTTCTCATGAAGGAATAAACCAAGTGAAGTGATCAAGGATAGAATTAATTATGAGAAACTTTGAGCTCTTTCCCATGAAGGAGCCTGAGCCCATCCTGGAGATGATGACTAGGTTTACCATAATAACTAATGAACTAAAATCACTTGGAAAGGTGTTCACCTCAGAAGAGTTGGTTACCAAAGTTCTAAGGATCCTTCCAGCTTCATGGGAATCAAAAATCATAGCAATTCAGGAAGTCAAGGAGTGGGACAAGATCTCACTTGATGAGTTGGTTGGAAACTTAAAGATTCATGAAATAAGAAAGATAGAACTGTTTCAGGAAGAACCAAAGAGGGATAAGGCATTGGTCCTTAAAGCGTCCGAGGAAGATAAATCTGATAGTGATGATCCTAACCGAGCAATGTTTTCTAAGATCAAGAAGTTCATGAAGAACTCCAAAAATGCATCTAAGAGAGAGGCTAGCGATAAGCCTAAGCAGATCGACCAAAGCTAATTATGATAGGTATTACAAGTGTAGAAAGCTAGACCACATGGTCAAGGACTGCCAAATGTGGGATATTGAGTGGAAGAAAGAACGAGATAAAAAGGAGAAATGAGAATAGGTGAGAGAAAGGGATCCCAACAAAGAAAAAGTCCTTGGTAAAGGATTCACTGAAGCAATGGGGCATGTCTTTCTAGCAGCATATGAGGACAGTGCAAGTGATAAAGAGGAAGAGAAGGAGGATGAGGCCATAAGTTTCTATAATGTAATTGATGAACATCAGACAGTGGAGACAGAACCTACAATATAGCTTGGAATGCACATTGGAATACCTTATCTATTTTGATGGACATCACTCTGATGAATGGAAGATGCGTATAAAAATGTTCCTGCATGCCACTGACTTTGACCTATGGGAAATTGTCAGTCATGGACAATCATCCCTACCAAAATGGATGGTGAAGGTAACAAACGTAACAAGAGAAAAGAGGAATATGATTATGAAGATCGTCAGCTAATCCATAAAAATGCTAAAGCAAAGGACTTGCTCAACAAAAGTTTGCCCATACATGTTCCTACAAGGTGTCCTCTTGCATCTCTGCCCAAGACATATGGTGGACCTTGGAAGCTAATTTTAGAGATAAAAATATTGAAGTGGCATTGATGGCGATTGAAGAAATCCAAAATGAAGAAGACATGATAGGAATGATGGACATGACTAATTTAGAGGCTGAAGATGAAACAAATTAGGTAAATATCTCTAACTTGAAAGAAAACCTTCATGTTATGTCTATGAAATAACCAATGGCCATAATTGTGACCATGATGATTGAAATGGACAAAATTAGTGCTGGAAATGATCAGTTAATAAGCAACCTTTCATGTGTCAAACTTGATCTCAAAGAACTTGAATATGACAAAGCTAATCTTGAAGAACAGGTCAAAGACCTTAAGAACCAGGTTCTTGAGCTCACTTCTAAAAATGAGAAGTCACATGATACACATTGTAAAGGAAAAATGAATGATCTGCAGGATAACCTTGAAAGGAACTAAAACGGGCTAAAGATAATCTTTGTGATGCTGAATGTAGGAATAAATTCCTGCAAGAAAATATTGAAAAAGCTAATTATGAACTATCTAGACCAAGAAAATGGCATAGATCCTCAAATGCTTTGAATTGGCTGAATGAAAATTGCAGCACTAACAAATCAGGAATTGGCCACAAAAAACCTGTTCCCAACTTTGGTCCAAAGTATGTAGGAATTTCTGATAACAAAATGTGCACTCATTGTGGAAAGGTAGGACACTTTAGAGATATATGTCATGCATTAATTCATGCTCAGTTTAAGAATAGCTTTGATCTTGCTAAAAATGTGAAGAAGGAAGAGGAACCAAAAGCCAAGCCTCTTGTCCTAACTAAGTGGATTAAGGTTAACAATAAAATAGCTATAAATCCTCTTTCTTTCTGGGCAAGAAGACATCATATTAATTATTTTTTAAATAAAAAGGGACCTAAGCTTGTTTGGGTTCCCAAGACTAACTTGTGAGTTTAGGTTCAGGCTAAAGAGAGAGGGAAGAATCAAGACTAGTATCTAGATAGTGGATGCTCAAGACATATGACTGGAGAAAATAAAAACTTTCTCTCACTGATAACCTTCCAAGGAGGGAGGGCGTTATTTGAAAATAGGAAAAAGGACCAGATAAAAGGTATTTGTAATATCGTTTAGTCATTCTCTCATGCTATGGAATATGTGCATTATGATGTAGGTCTCAAACATAATCTTCTTAGAATCTCTCAAATGTGTGATAAAGGAAATGAGGTAACTTAAAATCCAAAATCTACACTTTCACTAAGCTTGATACGGATGAAGTTGTGTTAAAAGGTAAGAGACATAACAATGTTTACAAAATATCCATTATATCTCTTCCTCAGAGTGATCACACCTACATAAGTGTAGTGGAGGATGATCCACTATTATGGCATTGAAGACTGGGTCATGCCAGTCTTTCTCAACTTAACAAGTTGGCAGCAAAGGACTTGGTCCTTGGCCTACCAAAAGTTGTGTTCTCCTCAGACAAGGTATGTGATCCCTTTGTTAGAGGGAAACCTGTAAGGTCAACTTTTAAAACAAAAAAGGTTGTCAGCACCTCCAAACCTCTAGAACTCCTTCATATGGACCTATGTGGACCAATGAGAGTAAGGAGTAGAGGAGGTAAGATGCATGTTTTTGTCATTGTAGATGACTTTTCCAGGTATACATGGACTCTATTTTTGGGATATAAAGATGAAACCTTTTATGTTTTCTGTGTGTTTGTTGGAATGATCCATCAGAAAATGGGCTGTAATGTATTAAGTATCAGAACAAACCACTGAACTGAGGTTGAAAATTCCAAATTCCTTGAGTTCTGTAACACACATGGCATTGATCATAACTTCTCTGCACCTAGAACTCCAAAACAAAATGGTGTTGTAGAAAGAAAAAATAGATCTCTAGAAGACATGGGGAGGACCATGCTGATTGCTAGTAGACTACCTAAGAGCTTCTGGGCTGAGGCAGTCAATACTGCTTGTTACTTGTTAAACAGATGCATGGTCAGACCTATTCTTGAGTAAACTCCCTATGAGTTACTTCGAGGGAGAAAGCCCAACATCACTAACCTGAGAGCATTTGGGTGCAAATATTTTGTGCAGAATAATGGCAAAGAAGCTCTAGATAAGTTTGATGACAAAAGTGATGAGGGAATTTTCTTGGGTTACTGTCAACATAGTAAGGCCTTGTGAGGACGTAATTTTTGTCCTACGAAATATTCCTACAAATCCACAAAAAATAAATTTTTTCCTACTGATTTTGATTTTTGTAGAATTTTAGAAATTTTGTTGTCCGCATTTAGTTATATTTTTGTGCATATTTAGCATTTCAAAATCGTTGAAAATACCATAAAAATATCCAATTCTTCATTGCATAGCACTTTAAATTTTACTTGCATTTTTAGGATTTAATCACATACAGATGGCTTGATTGATAATGAAAATTACAAAAATATACATAGCCTTAATCAATTAGTTTAATTAATTAATTTAAGTGCTAATCGGGATTTTGTTGCAAAATAAATGCAATTAGAAGCGAAGTGGCGATATCTGCAAAAATTAAAGAAGAGAATTGAAGAGGTTGTTTATGTTAAACTAGACTAAGAACATTTTCAATCGCGACCATTGGTCGCCCCTTGATCCAACGATGCGGAACTCATCACTCACTCTCCTATATATATGTCCGAACCCGGTCTTCGACCCCTCCCTCCCCCCCCCCTCGAAAGAAAACCTAGAGACGCCCTTCGTCTCTTCCTCTCACCCGCGATCTCATAGCCACCGCCACCCCAATCTACCCCAAAACACTACCACATGCCCTCATTCCTCTCCTTATCCAAAATCCCTAAATTGTTCCCTACAAAATCTCGTACAACTTCATGGATTTTAAATCAAAGAAGTTGAAACCCTAAAATCCGCCATTGTTGATTCTCGAGGTTTCAGAAGCGATTCCCGAAAAGCTTGTGTTGTTCTTCTTAGGTAAGGTTCATTCATCTTCTTTTCTTTCTTTCTTCTTCTCCTTCTTCTCTCGTTCTGTTTATTATTATTATTATTATTATTGTTATTATTATTATTATTATCAGCCTAATAGGTTTAAATATAGCTAATTCTATATCTGCATGTTAGGATTACCTAAGTATTTGTTAAATTAGATGCATTTTAGTGTTAAAAATTACTATTTTCATGTCCGAAAGTCGTCAATTCCTCTGCATTTTCTGTTTTGTTTTGCTTGGGGTCAAATAAAGACCTGCCTTTGTTGATAGGCAGGCCCATTAGTCTCAGTTTAGCAAGTATATGCTTAAGTGGGTCGGGGGTTGTATTTGAAAGAGAATTAAACATTAGGAGCCTTAGGAGTAGAAAATAAAAGAAGAGGGCTCGAAAAGAAAAGGTGTAACTGCCAACAAGGCAGCTGGCAGTGTTTAGTTGCAAAGTATTCTTCCCTCTGTCAGACCCTGATTTGGCGCTGACAGATTTCCCTTTTCCCATTGGACTCTCTCGAATCCAGCCTTCAATATATAGGCATGCTCATAGAGCAGATACAGAGAGAGAGATTGATCCCTAAAGAGAAAACTATCTGCGAAAAACAAAACTTAGCTAAAAAAGTAAAAGAAAAGAGAGTGGAAATTCTGGAGAAAAGTCTACTTCAGTTTATGGGATTACGAGTAACATTCTAGCTATGGAATTGCATGGTTTTAGCTTCTAAAGTCTGTTGCTGTCTTTGTTGCTGAATCTCTCCTTTCAGTTCTGATTCCTACCTTTTCAAATTCTCCTATTTGATTTCTGCTTCTAGGTATATAGAAATTTCGCCTGTAATTCTTCTTCAAAATATGTGAATGATGAATGAACTGTTAACTACATGACCCTGTTTACATTAATGTGTTTATAATATCCTCTGTAAGTTCTGTTGTAGTGTTCTATGGAATTGTCTATTCGAGTTGAAGCATAAGTTGTAATGGCTTGCTGCTTCCTGTTTATATTGTGCTATTAAGAAATTTTTTTCTTGAGTTAAAATTTAACTTGTAATTGCTTGTTGCTTCAAAGATTCTATCTGCTGATCTACTGCTTGGTCAGTCCTTGGTTGGTTATATTGAGAGAATGTTACTTGTCCTTTAATTTGTGATTTTATCTTGGTAGTTGTCCAGTTAAGCAGTCATGTTTTGAGAGATTTGTCTAAGTTAAAGTAAGTCACCCCTCAAGTTTGATCACTGGTTGATCAAACTTGAAGATTGAAAGGCTCCATGCAATGCGGTAGTGTGTGGCTGCTAACTTCATTCTTCTACCAGTAGTGAAGGGGAATTTGGAATATGGCTATAAGTGTATTCATATAGTTGTTTTCTTTTGGTTTTGATGCTGTATTCAATAGGAATAGCTACTGAAATGTACTAAGTCCAATTCCGGCTTGATTTGAATTCTTTGTCTATCATTGTAGTTAAGTATATAGCATTATGAACAGCATATGTTCTGGAAGATGTATTTGATAGGGATAATCATCATAATGTACTAAATTTCCATTTCAGCAGATTTGAATTATTTGTCTGTTATTATGATTAAACACACAGTATCATGAACACTATGTATTTTGCTCGAATTTGTGATATTTACATGCATTTTGTCTGATTTTGTGGTAAATAGGGCCTAAACAGTAAGTTGGCCCAATTAATTTACCACAAGTGTGGTATGCAGGAATGTAGGCGATTTTGGGCTTTGGTCCAGATCCCATTACCGCCCTGCTCACTCCCAGCCTGCTTCAAGAAATGGGCTGGTAAAAACGCTGAAGGCTTCATATTTAGCCCAAGCCAGTTCATATCCAGTCTGCTTTGCGAACTGGGCTGGCAAATACACTAAGGACTTCGCTATTGGCCCAAACGTGCATCATACACAGTCTGCCCCAACATAACCAAAGATGTAACCTAAGTTTTTGAATTATAATCCTTCCAGTTTAATTCAGTGAATGAATCTGCCAAGGATACAAAGATTAATTCTACAAAGAATTTTCGCAAGTTATGGCCTTACAACGAATTACCGAATAATTAGAAAATATAGTTCTCCAATATCGTAGTTTGCTTTAGGCGCATTTCAATAAATCATCATGACTATCGCTATGGTTCCCGTGGCATAGTTAATGATACGTAAATCCCAATTCAAGTGCGCGTTTCACGTGACTTGACTAAAACTTCAAATGATGATAATAATAGACACGTTGTAATTCGCGGGTATGTCTCACGTGACATAATTTGCAATCTGTACAAAAACAATAATTGCGCAACATCGCGACTTATTCAAACAAACTCCATAAATCCTAAAAGAAACTAAAACTCTGTTAAAAGCGGTTATAAAGTTAAAATGCACAATAGGTTTAAAAACAAGTAAGCAGATAATTAGGCCAGGTATTAATTGTTAAGTGACCGTGCTAAAACTACGGAATCCAAGATTGCCTAACACCTTCTCTCGAGTTAACAAAATTCCTTACCCGGTCTTCTGTGTTCGTGGATCATAAATAGAGTCAACTTTCCTCGATTTTGGATTTAAAAATAAATCGGTGACTTGGGACACCCTAATAATTATTCCAAGTGGCGACTCTAAATAAATAATCTCATTTCGAATAATGTCACTTTAATTGGAAAAACTCCCTATCCCCTGGTAAAAAGGAGGTGTGGTAGCTCTGGCGATTCTGTTGGGGATCGAACCTAGAATCTCTGGTTCAAGGTTCAGAATTCGAGCATAGAATAACTGTTATGCTTGCCTTTTGTTTGTTATCTGAATTTTTATGTGTTTTTTAGTCTAATGTGCTAAATGCCGTATTTATCACTTTGATATTCTGTGAACTGTATATAAAACTATTATGGCACCCTTCTTTTCTCTCATCCTTCTAAATCCTCTGGGAAGCGCACGCTGGCATGGCTTTTTTTCTATTTAGAGTGTCATATCCCTAATTTAGAATGAGGATCGGATTAGTTACATATCCGGATGGCCTTTTGGTTCTTGGGTACGTAGCCCCTCCCCCTCCCCCGCGGGCTCAAGTTGTTCACTCGGGTAAGCCAGGTCTTGAACAACACACACCAGGATTAAAACCTAGAATAACATAACCTCATGCCAGATCCCTAGCAGGAACGTTTGTTCGCATCACGTGCATTTGACTTTGGGACTCAACACAGGGGTTTTGGCTTGCATGTTGACCAGCTTTTAGAGTAAAAAAAAATTATAATAATCAAGAAAAACCAAGAATGATAGAAAACTCACCCATTCTGAAAAATTTAGATATTTGAAAAATCCCGAAACTTTGCTAAAATTTTGAAAAGAAAGAGGAAAAATCATTTCAAAAAATAAAAAGTTACCCTTTCCCTGTTGCCTCAGAACTTACCGAACTATGCGAGTTTGATTCTCACCGAATGTGAGATACGTAGAAGACCTTCATTAGGTTCAGCCTCGTTTTTCCAAAAAAAAAAAAAA